>VMBQ01004208.1:43770-60906 GCA_007657795.1 Dreissena rostriformis | reverse complement strand
TGTTTGTTTGTTTGTTTGTTTGTTTGTTTGTTTGTTTGTTTGTTTGTTTGTTTGTTTATATTAGTATGTGGTTAAATATTAAACATTATATATATTGTTGATAAAAATGATAAAACACAAACGAATATACTTTCAAAAACACTGGATATATGAGAGATTAATTGGTCAAAAAGTGTACAAATTAAGTATCTACATGTTTATGTCTTTTTCAGGGATGTATACAGATATCTCAACACTATACAACGTTTAACATCCATTACCTCAAAATCGTATACGCAATATTTATATGTTGACTTTTCTTTATGTTGATTTACACTTCGGACATATTCTCTCATCGCTCCCTGGGGTATTCAAATAAAGTTCACAATACTAATATGGTTTGGTCACCAAGATCTGTCCGGTCACAAATATAAAACCAACATTATTATTGTGTCTAAAATAGTCACTTCATTATGCTTTGTTTTGTTTTATTAATTCATTTGGCCAGTAAATTTTTACTTTTCTCTACTACAAATGAAGAACAACTGGGAGTGTTACCTGGAATGCCTCTGTTTGTTGATCCACAGGAATCACAACATGTGGCTAGATTATCCGCATTATAGCAATACCCTGGAAAAGAGCCAATCAGATACATGTTTGTTCAGTTTTTAACCTTTAAGTTTTGTACGAACATATCAAATGAAATGTATTGTAATAACCATTACCACTATAGAATAATTGTCTTGGGGATTTGCTTTAATTTTCCTCCTTTTTATAGAATAAAAGTTTCGATTGCCTTTATGTGTCGCGTTCTGAGAAATCTGGGCATCATGCTTGTGCGTAATTGTCATCCCAGATTAGCCTGTGCAGTCCGCAAAGGCTAATCAGGGACGACAATTTCCGCTTTTATGGAATTTTTTGTTTAAATGATGTCTCTTCTTAGCGAAAATCCAGTTTAGGCGGAAAGTGTCGTCCCGGATTAGCCTGTGCGGACTGCACAGGCCAATCTGGGACGACACTTTACGCACATGAATTATGCAAAGTTTTCTGAGAACGCGACTCATAAAGTTGCGCCATTACGAATAATGTGCATAGCTATATTCATGGGCTCATGTTGAGACTTCCTGATTTCAGTGTTGCAAGGAAAATAAGTTATCTGGGTTTAGCTTTGCTATTAATATAATATGCATAATAAGGTAAAGGTAAGGCCGAATTGTTAGCTTTATAGTAAACGAATGTGAGCGCATTATCTGAGTACTGAACGTACACAGCCCTCTTCACCAAGTATAAAGCATTATACAACAGAACGCTCTCTTTTATATCGACTCTGTTGATTGTGAATGACAACATAAAGTGAAAAAAACTTAATGGTGGATTTTGCGAACGTTCCACGAAGAGTTCCACGAACAGTTCCTTATACTTTAATGCTTTGAACAGTGATGTTTAATATTACATCTATTGTATACCTGCTGTAGCAAGGACCAATGCTACTGGAAGCCACTTGCAGACCGATTGAATCTGTTAGTAAAATAAAAACGTAATTTATAATGGTTTGATGGTAAAATAAGAGACGTCGACAACCGCATACTACGTTTGCTTACCACTAAACAACTGGAAGTCCGCAAACAAACAAATCTGATGGATTTCCGAACAGGATGCAATGTCTCATAAAGGCCCATACAGACATAGCTCATTTGTGTATAATAATAAAAATTATACTAGCAAAACGCATATCTTGCACAAATTATAAAAAAGCACATCCGAAACAGTGTAACATGAGTTTTAAAGGATTGGAAGAGACGCCCGTGAGCAATTTAAAAGTTCACTAACAAAAAAAAGTAAAATATATACTACTCTTATTTATTTGCACACTATTTGATATATAAATAAAAAAACTATAACACTATATGGGGGATGACAATACTGACGAACTGCATAAGATGGCATTCATAGAGCTGCAAAAACAATACTGTCATACAAATCATCATCATATTTTGTGATTGTTGCTGCTGCTGCAATTGGAGATGATACTTCTGATAACAAAGACAATATGGATCAAAACAACGACGTCGATATTAAAGGGACATGTTCACAGATTTTGGCGTGTTTTGAAGTTTGTCATTTAATGCTTTAAACTGATAATTTTAAACATCGGAACTTGGACTCGAACCACTGACCCTTGGAGTAAAAGTCTAGCAATCCTTGTAATGTCACAAAATATAACGATAACAACAGAACTCTCCAAATTATTCAATCGTTTCGCGTTTGTAACGCTTTATAATTTTTAGGTTTAAAAATCGTCAAAAGATGCATATAATGGATATTTTAGAGCATGGTAAACGTTCCGTATTTCTGTTTACTCGCAAATATCATAATTACAACGAAAATTTGAAAATCTGAAACAATGTTTTTCAATTTTGTCAATGTTTTGAGTGTTGCATTGAACTCTAACCATTCTGTCCAAAACCGCGATTATTAAATCGATTGGCAGGTCAAACTGATTTCCAATTTTGCTAGACAAACATACAATCCAAAATATGTTTTGCACTCGTTCGATGCTTATTTATTAAATTTACTAAATGTTTTCCCTATATATTTACTTTAGAAAATAGACATGTGTGATTTTTTACAACCGTGTACATCTTGCTTGTAAATTAATTAAATTTCGAATATAAAATGGAAAATTATTTTGTTGAGATCCATGTTCTGCTGAGACGCTATGAACTATTCACATAGCCAAGTTGCATAAACAGCGCCTGCGGTGGCGGAAAATGTCAAAGTTGTGACCAGGAAACAACGTTTAAATCAATATAAACTAATAATTGTAAAAAATACGGCATTTAAGAACTTCGCTTTTTTCGTCATTCGTGGTTTACAGTCCCTTTAACCTCCCTATTTTTGAATATGGCCCGTGACGCCAGGCGAGTAAATAAGCTTTCGTTTTCTTCGAAACGTCGAGCTAAAAAGTCTTGTTTTAACATGAAAATGTAAACGTGATTTTAATTGTAAACACCTGACATACTTCTTTTACGAATACTTATACAATCTTATAGATTTGAGAATAAAATGTTTGTTATACTTAATTTATTCATCACCTGCGTTGGATGAACATTTGAAAAATTGATTTAATAATGCACACAATGAATGTATGAACATAGCCACGTTATGACAACGGTCATTTTTGCAAATATATTCAATGTAGTGAAAGCGCCCCATGCACATATTTGCGAAAAATGAAAAAACAAAAAACAAACAAACAAGTATTTCCCCTCCTATGATGCGTATAAGCACACAGAAAAGTTGAGAAGATGTGCATGTGGACACAATGAAACACGTCAAAGGTATTATGCATATGAGCCGCGCTCTGTGAAAACGGGGTTTAATGCATGTTCGTAAAGTGTCGTCCCATAATAGCCTGTGCAGTCAGCGACGGCACTTTCCGCTTTTAGGATGTTGTTCTTTTAAAGAAAGTCTCTTAATTCATAGCAAAAATCCAGTTTAGGCCGAAAGTGTCGTTCCTGATTAGCCTGTGCGGACTGCACAGGCTAATCTGGTACGACCTTTCACGAATTTGCATTAAATTCCCTTTTCACAGAACGAGACTCATAAACATGTATACGCCAATCACTCTAAGTTTTCGGACACTTGAAAATAACAATTAATCTCAACAGATACTAAAAAAAATCCCAAAATACATTGTCCGAAAATTAAGAGATTTTTTTTTATTTCGTTGTCTTTAAAACATTAAAATGTGGAACAGTAAAAAATCGAAAAAGAATGGCAAAACCGTTCATTAAGTAACATATTAAATGCAAACGCGTCCAATATGATGAAATAGTGGAAATTCGCGTGGTTTTAAATGACTGATGATATCGCTATGTGTTTTATAACTATATATACCGGTATATTCAAATCATTCGTATTATCCCGATAGCGTCCAATATTTTACCGTATTGGACGCGCGTGCGTACAACCATTTCCCGAATTTCGTTTTTGACGGCCCGTCTTTAATTGATCATTTCCTATTTCTTTCCAAAAGTATTCTTCATGAAAAAAAACAAAAACAATAAAACCTTCATGATATTAAAATAAAATCAATTTGTGTTCTTCGAGAATGCGATTAAATATTTGAACACTAAAACATACTTTGTAATAAATTTATTAGTGTTTATTTTTTCTTAAACAAATACAACGATATTATCGCTGTTTCGCAGACTTGACGTTATCATTTAATTTTCACGTTATTGATGCAAAACAAAATCTAGGAATATGATAGGTATACACTGAACCCCAATTGTATTGTATCGTAACAGAGAGCATTGATTAGTGATTAACGTATGGTAATTTTCGAACTCGTATAAAAACGCAATAGTTCGGGAAACAAGTACCAACTCGTATAAGAGCGCACTAGTTCGGGAAACACGTACCAACTCGTATAAGAACGCATTGTTCGGGAAACATGTACCAACTCGTATAAGAACGCACTAGTTCGGGAAACGCATACCAAGTCGTATAATAACGCACTAGTTCGGGAAACACGTACCAACTCGTATAAGAACGCACTAGATCGGGAAACACGTACTAACTCGTTTAAGAACGCACTAGTTCGGGAAACACGTACCAACTCGTATAAGAACGCACTAGTTCGGGAAACGCGTACCAACTCGTATAAGAACTCACTAGTTCGGGAAACACGATCGTGATCGTTTCAGACACAATGAAATTCTACGTTTCCACTATATTGATCCGCGAAATGATTTACATCGTGGTTTTCATTTTGAAATGATCGAGGTGATCTTATCAAGAAGATTATGTTAGCGTAAACACATTTTTATCCGTTTCAGATGTGAATGTTACAATTGTTCTGAGAAACCATCGTAGCACGCACGCGGCGCAGTCCAATAACACTATACTTTCTTTCATAAATATATTTATTTCCATAAAGCCTAACTTAAAAAACTTAAAATTCCCCAAACATTTTTGACGTTCAATAACTGACGTCTTCTGCAAAAATGACATGATTCGTGCGTATTGTGATGCTAACCAAAGCATTACAAAATATGTGTGATTATTATTCCTCACATTACCGGACCATGTTAGAAATTACCAAAAAACAGTTCATTAATTATCCCCACGGTTTTAAAAGCGTGGGGATATTGTATTGATCTCCGCTTTATTTTTTTGTATCGGCCACTATCTCCTCCTACACTCGTAGCACTAGAACCTTGAAACTTACACACATACTACCATAGCTATGAGCACATGTGCGACGGTGACGATTACGGAATTTTGATCTGACCCCTGGGTCAAAAGTTATGGGTAAATAAATGGGTAAAATGGGTAAAAAAAACTCTTTTCACTAACAACATGCGACGCACATGATAATAACTTTTGACCCAGGGGTCAGATCAACATTCCAAATAGTGCACCGTCGCATATATGCTCATAGCTACCATGTGTGTAGAACTTTTAAGGTTCTAGTGCTAGTAGTGTAGGAGGAGATAGTGGAGAATGGGGGTTTGGGTGGGGCCGGGTCAGAGATTTTCACTCATTTTTTAGGTTATTTTACATTAACTTCTTCATTTCTACACCGATTTACTTCAAATTGATACTGAACATCTCTTATGCCAATACGTACGGTCAATCTCAACTATGAATGGCCCCATTACCAACCCTGGGGCGCCCCGCCAACAAAGACCACGCCCACCCAAAATTTTGTTTAGACATAACTTCTTCATTTATTTACCAATTGACTTCAAATTAATACTGAACATCTCTTATGACTACACGGTCTATCTCGACCATCCATGTCCACATTACCCACCCCGGGGCCCCACCAACACAGGCCTTGCCCACCCAAAATTGCCTTTTAATATAACATCTATGCGGCGTGTGGATACGCGTCGGCCTCTGCCGCGCAAGCTCTAGTTTTCTTTGTTTTTAATACAAAAAATACATCGTTCGCCAAATCATCCAACTCAAAGATGTCTTAATTAAATAAATAAATGTGCTTTTACATATGAGTGCATTCAATTCGTTCGTTGTGATTTAAAAAAAAATGCGTAGGATTGTTTTATAAACACATACCAGGAAAGCGGCTGCATTACGGACATGCATACGTCACATGTAACCAGAGGACAAACCAGGTGTAAATGTATTTAGGAGTTATGACCTTCAAAACAGTTTATGGGAAAACAAGATGTCGTAAACATAAAAAATAAGTGCACAAATTAATTGTGTAGCTGTATGTTGACGTAAACAATATTGATAGGCACTCCCAAGATGCTTCAGTACTTAAAGGGACTGTAAACCACGAATGACGAAAAAAGAAAAGTTCTAAAATACCTTATTTTTTTACAATTATTAGTTTATATTGATTAAAATATCACGACTGGTATATAACATTACTTGAAAAAAAAATCATTTTTTCAGTATATTCGGTAATACAATTTCGCGATGTGAAATCGAAAGTACATCGCGAAAATAGGTGATATAACGATATACACACTATAAATAACGCAAGTAGATTGATCATTTTATATATAAAATTAATCTGTCAACAGACTGATAATATTTTTTTTCTTTTCTAATTTCACAATTACTTCTTGAGATGTATTACAATACAATATCAAAGCTCCTTTTCTCTTCTGGCTGAATGATCAGCAGATAAGAAAACGTAACTCTGTTTAGTATAAGCACAGTCCAAGAAGTAGGAGAGAGTAATCTCTATAAAAATGATAATGTAGGGCTGTAAACAGTCTAATATAAAATATATACAATTCACTACACATGCACAATTTGCATTCCTGGGTTTACCACGTGACGATGATGATCAATTTACTTGCATTATTTATAGTTAACATGTAGTTACCTGGTAGACATACCCAGTACAATTTATTACCGAATATACTGAAAATATGAAAACTTAACAACTAGTCAAGTAATGTAATATACCAGTCGTGATACTTTAATCCATATAAACTAATAATTGTAAAAAAATACGGTATTTTAGCACTTTCCTTTTTTCGTCATTGGTGGTTGACAGTCCCTTTAAAGCATGATGTTTACTAAATTGACCTTTAAATAATTTTAATTTTAACATGCAGTGGCGCCAAGTATCTTGCATGTTACACTGCCGTTAATGAAATTATCACGTTGACGTATTAAGTTACATGAAAATTGCATTTATACATGCAAAACGCTACACTTATTGATATAAAACAAAATGCATCCTGTTACGTTGGGCCAGCGGTTGAGACAAAACAAGGTTCCGAAACCTTATAAAAGCAATACGAAACATGCATGGATTGCATTTCACGGAGATCTTCCTTTCTATTTGCTTTCTAGTGAACTAAAGTCATGTTGCTGGCGACGACAGTTGTGTTGTTGGTGATTCTGGTCAGATATGGAGACACCAGTGAAATCGGTGAGTCGATATACACTAAATATGAGCCTCGCTCTGTAGCAACGGGGTTTAATGCCTGTGCGTTAAGTGTCGTCCTAGATTAGCCTGTGCAGTCCGCACAGGTTAATCAGGAACATTACTTTCCGCCTAAACTAGATTTTCGCTTGAGAGAGACTTCCTTTAAACGAAAAATACAATAAAAGCGGAAAGTGTCGTCCCTTATTAGCCGGTGCGGATTTCAAAGGCTAATCTGGGACGACACTTTACGCACATGCATTAAGCTCCGTATTCTCAGAGCGATGTCCATATTCAATACAGCATTAGCCAGAAAAAAAACGTCTTTCAGAATAATTTATTCAAACATATAAATGTAACGGGCGTTTCGTTTCAGCGATTAATCGCCAATGGTATTTTTAACAAGCAATATTGAATGCAATAATCATAATTATGTAATNCAAAAGAAATTGATTTTTTTTAATCGTTTCGCGTCTGAGACGCTTGATAATTTTATCAATTTCTAACGATGATTTTTCGTAAACGAAAGTGTATTTTCACTATAAATCTGCGTCATTAGTGTTATTTCGCACACGGATGTACATTGTTCATTTATTTCTTGAATCTGTGACAAAAAGTTGAAAAATTCTCAATTTGATAAACTGTGAACAAGTCCCTTTAAAGCACGATGTTTACTAAATTGACGTTACAATAATTTTCAATTTTAACATGCAGTGGCGCCAAGTATCTTCCATGTTACACTGCCGTTAATGAAATAATCACGGTGACGTATTCAGCTACATGAGAATTGCATTTATACATGCAAAACGCTGCACTAATTGATATAAACAATGCATCCTGCTACGTTGGTCCAGCGGTTTGAGATTGAACAAGGTCCCGAAACTGTATAAAAGCAACACGAAACATGCATGGATTGCATTATACGGAGATCTTCCTTACTATTTGCTTTCTTGTGAACTAAAGTCATGTTGCCGGCGACGACAGTTGTGTTGTTGATGATTCTGGTCAGCTATGGAGACACCAGTGAAATTGGTGAGTTGATATTCACTATATATTAAATACAGCGTAAGACAGACAGAACTTCTTTCTGAATAATTTATTCAAACAAACAAATATATATATGTTTATATCGTATTTAATTAATGTAATAGTCTTAACTATTTTGATTGTAGTTCGTGTCTTAACATTCTCATAGCTACATGAAAATATTGTCGTGTTCTGAGAAAACTGGGCATAATGAATGTGCGTAAAGTGTCGTCCCAGATTAGCCTGTGCAGTCCGCACAGGCTAATCCGGGACGACACTTTCCGCCTAAACTGGATTTGCGCTTGGGAGAGACTTCCTTTAAACAAAAAATACAATAAAAGCGGAAAGTGTCGTCCCTTATTAGCCGGTGCGGACTTCAAATGCTAATCTGGGACGACACTTTACGCACATGCATTAAGCCCCGTATTCTCAGAGCGATGTCCATATTCAATACAGCGTTAGACAGAAAAAACGTCTTTCATAAGAATTTATTCAAACATATAAATGTAACGGGCGTTTCGTTTCAGCGATTAATCGCCAATGGTATTTTTAATAAGCAATATTGAATGCAATAATCATATGTAATTACTGGAATTGTCCAAAATATTTTGGGTTTGTATGTTGTGTCTTAACATTCTCACAGCTACACAAAAATAGTCATAGCATATAAAGAAAGTATCCGGATTTCATTATGTGTATACGCCACGTTAAAGCAATCTCTATGACCCTTAAAAATAGGATCACAACTTTATTATCGTTAAAATCTTATTGGCTCAACAAAAAACAAGTGCATTATATAATGAATATAAATTTAATAGCCAAAAAGGTGTTTATAGCTTAAACAATCATTTTCATGTCAGAATTTTAAATTGAAATATCTTATTTCACTAGATTTATTAGGACAAATTAAAAGTATATCCTGTTAACAGCGGAGCAACTGAAATTTTCCTGAAAAAAAACTTGAAGACAGATATACACGCCGCCTGTTCGCAAAAAAACTACGCGGTACATACGAATTTGAAGTTTCTCTTATCTGTATTGTTATTTTTATCATACGAATATCTTTATCTAAAGCTTTCTTTGCAAATATATCCTTACAAAGCAACACACTTTAGAATCGTAAACTCACGTGGGATTATTGTTTAATTAGTATACTGCATCTTTATAAATTGTGAGTGTTGTCCGTTGGTTATCAACATACTACGATTTATTGATTGTGTATTTCTTTGTTCCACTAGTTTCGAAAGATGTCAAACACGGTGGTGGGTACCAGGGTCGAAACCACGGTGGCGGTGGTAAGGCTGTACTTCCGGGTGGAACCGTGGGAGGCTGCGATTCTTCTAAATGTCCACGCGTCATGTGTCAGAGCCCTATCACTCCGCCCGGGCAGTGTTGCCCAATTTGTGGTGACCAGCCCGGTGTTGGTGGTAATGCTATATATATTCCGGGTGGACCCATAGGAGGATGTGATCCTTCTAAATGTCCACACTTACTGTGTCAGAGCACAATCACCCTGCCCGGGCAGTGTTGCCCAGTCTGTGGTGGCTTGTCAGGTATTGGTGGCGGAGTTAGTCCTGGCCTGGGCCCGAAACAACTGCCGGGAGGCGGACACTTTGGTGGGAGCGGAGGCGGAGACCACGGTGCTGGGGGAACTGTAGGTGGTTGCAACCAGGTAAATTGCGCCCTAGTTGGGTGTCAGAACCCAATTACACTACCCGGACAGTGCTGTCCCGTTTGCAGCTCGGGTGTACTTCCGGGAAGTGGGCATCTCAGTAACGGCGGCTCACCGGGAAGTGGGCATCTTAGTTACGGCGGTTCGAAAGTACTTTCTGGAGGGGAACACCGTCGTGGAGATTCATCTGAGGGAGGTGGTGTAGGTACTGTCGGAGGGTGCAACCCAGCTAGTTGTCCAACCGTCGTCTGCCAGAACCCAATAACCCTTCCAGGACAGTGTTGTCGTGTTTGCACAGGAAATCCTGGGGATGGCGGCTTAGGCGTACTTCCGGGAAGCGGACATCTCGGAAACGGAGGCTCAAAGGGAATTCCTGAAGGGGGACACCACGGTGGAGGTCCATTGGATTTGTCGAGAGGTGGTGTTGGTATTGGTGGAGGGTGCAACCCGGCTAGTTGTCCAACCGTCGTCTGCCAGAACCCAATTACCCTTCCAGGACAGTGTTGTCGTGTTTGCACAGGACATCCTGGGGATGGCGGCAAAGACGTATTTCCGGGAAGCGGTCATCCAAGTGGAAGCGGCGCAGGCGCACTTCATAGCGCCGGTAAGATAACCTGTATTTAATTACTCATGTGTAAATATACTAAATATTATTGGGTTTAAAAGTCATACTGCATTAAGAGACCACCTGTGTTAAGAGGCCGGTTTAGGATTGTTCATGTACGGTCTTTTAAGAAAGGTTATAAGACATGTTACACTGTTTTGCAAGTAACATGTTTCAGTGTCGTGTAGCATATAATTTCATTTGCAGGTTACAGTATACTAAGTAATTGAGATGTGCAATCATCTGGATTTACTGAAAGACATTTTTGAGTTAATGGCGCTCGTTGTGTTATTCTTTTCTCGACCTGTGTGTAGAGAAAGCATTGATGATTATAACGCTCTGTAATACAATGTGTATGGTGGTCACTACGTGCAAAATATTGACTTTATTATCCCCTTCTTTCACAAAATTTTGAAATTGGCGGGGGATATCAATTCAACCGAATTTGCTTGTTATTTACTAAAGTTGAAGGTTTAACATTAAATTACATAAGGATTTAAATTAGTATATTGGGACATGCACTTAGTGTTTCAATGTCGAGTAGCCTACTTTTTTTCATTTGAATGTGACCTATTTCAGCGTCGTGTAGCCTGGAGAAGTGCCCACCGGTTCGGTGCAGGACGCCGGTAACCAAACCCGGTGATTGTTGTCCCTACTGTCCGCCTGGGGTCTACTGAGACCCTGTGGACCCGCAACCACATGCAACCAATCGGTCTCCTTGAGATTGTTTTCGTGTTCTACCTTGCAAATGTAGATTCGAACAATTGTAATAAAATATGACCTCAATTGCGCTGTCCTTAGTTGTCAACATAAAAACTAGACAAATACTAACACAACATTATAAACACGCTAAAAATACAGCGCCCAATAGTTGTTGTTCGGAACTCAGTGAAAACTGGTTGTTCCGCTTAATATTAACATGTGAGGAACAAACAAAAATCCTCTCAATCCATGGGGTTTTGAGGAAGCCGCTCCAATCTATTGTCATTCACCAAGTTTCGAGTCTACAATCTCCGCATTAAGTAACAACACTGCTAGACAAACTTGAATTAACGTGACATTTACAGTACTGATTTTGGAGCTAGCGACCGCAGGCACCACAATTCAAGAGATGGTATTAAAAGTCTTCTTTTTACACTCTGGATCAGCGGACGATTTGTATCCTAAATCTATCTTGCGGGGGAGTCCGGAGGTAGTTGATGTATCACGATTGTTCTTTTTTACTCTCTGTCAGAAGGCTGCAAACCACCCATATTCGAAATATTCGAATCCACTTAATATATGTAGTAGTACTTGAATACCATATATAAACAGATTCGATAGTTATACCATGTGCATTTGAGTTCACTTTAATTGAGTGCACCGGAATACTATCCAATATGGCCGCAGTTCCGAGCGTGTTAGTTCAGTTACGGGAGGGGGGGGGGGTGAAAGATACAGAAGACGTCCCGTTCCAGAGACGACGCTGTTTCCCTAATATTAGCAATAAAGACCTTGACTCTGACCTTACTTGTCCCAAATTCAATCCAAGCTAGGTCTTCAATAATGCTACATAGACACACATATTTTAGCGCAATAAATCTACCCAAACTTAAGTTATTAAACGGAACCCGTTGTTGTTTTTTTTCTATATTTAGAAACTATCACATTGACCCGACTAGCCCCAAATGCAACCCCACGCTAGATCAGCATTTAAGCTACAAACACACAAACATATAATTTTAAACAGTGACATTGACCCAACTGGCGCTCATTGGGTCATTGTCGACCTGAAATGGCTTGAAGTCACCCGGGGGTGACTAGACACCGATTCTTGTCACCCTAAGGTGACTTCAAGCCGATTCATGTCACCCTGGGGTGACATGAAGCCGATTCTAGTCACNGATAGATAGATAGATTTATTTCAACATAAAATGCATAGATTTACATGGCAGCATGTTATATACACACAATAAGTAATAAAAACAACCTGCATGTATAAACAAAGCCATGTCAATCAACATTATACGTTAAGGATTGCACAATAAAGGGTTTGCAATTAAACCCTTATTTCCATTGTGGTCCTTTAGTTATAATATTGTATGACATAGGAGACAACGTTTTATATCACAGTACAGTAGACTCTGCCAATACCGGACTCTCCGAATACCGGAAATCTCCCGATTCCGAATGGTCGTGTCAGTCCCGTATTTTCCCCTTCTACTTCTTTGTTAAAAAATGTTGAATAAACATCGCGCAATTATCGATAATCGGATTAAACATACCATAAAGGTGTCAAGTCGTTACCGCGCTATTGAAGTCCGATTAAATAATGTAAAACAAACTGTGAATGTCTATTATAGACGTGCACCAAAAAGTGATTGACGCGATCGTTTTATAAAGCTTATGATAAACAATTTAATTAAAAAATTAATGCATGCCATTGCGACGATAACTTTCTTGTGATCTCGGGAATTGTAAAAGATCTTAAAGCCATGTTTTTAACGCTTAAATGGTTGTTTGTTTGTTTGTTTGTCAGATAAAACTGTGAGAAATATGACCGTTAAATATCCATCCATCTGTCTGCACATTCATTCATTGCCTTTTCATTATTTCAAACGCATCTTCTGTTTTTAAAATCTAATAAGCTCACTTTGGGATTATTCAATACAAGTTGGTATGGAAAGTTTTCTGCTTGTAATCGAATAAAACACATTTTTCGAAGAATACTTTAAACAAAAACATTACATGAGTACAGTTATCATATAGTACATGTAAATGTATATGGGTTGTTGTATTCTTATATGATTTTGTACACAATGCATACAATGTATATTTCTGCAATATGCCTACTCTTAGTAAACCGGAACTCTCTGAAAACTGGACGATCACGCCGGCCCCCAGACCGTCCGGTATTGGAGTCTACTGTATATAATAATATCACAGTAAATAATAATGAAAGACATATGACATAATTAAGTTACACTAACTTTGCAAAGAATATATTCTGATAAGTTCTAGACTAGACATTAATACGAAGTTATCACATTTTAAGTGTTTAAAAGTTAACATAAAATTATTTGCCATGCTATAGAAGAATCATACAGCAACTAGATAAGACACAATAAATCTATCTATATTAACATTCGAATGAAATCAACAGTAAGAAATCTTAAAGAGATGCTTATTAAAAATCTATCTGGCTTAAAAAATGCTCCCTAACACTGTGTTTAAAGGATGAAATACTTTTGGAATCTCTGATATGCTGAGGAAGAGAGTTCCAGAGAGTACAACCATTGAAAGCAAATGACTTTTTTCAAGACCCATGGACCCTTGGAATGGCATACCTATTTCAATCATGCATGTTAAGATCGGTATTAGGTGAGTCTGACAGTGTTCTAACTCTGAACCTAGTATTCTTTTCGTGGATATTACTGACTGGAGTAAAATTATCTCCCAAATATAGCGGAGCCAACTTTGAGCTAATTTTAAAAACATGACAAAGTGTGATCTGGTTTACTCGACTTTCAAAAGGCAACCAGTTAAGTCTAGTAAAATGTTCTTTACCTATGTGAGACCTAGGATGTAAATTTAATATGAACCATGACTAGAAGCCTTCTAGTATTTGTGGATAAAAAATCCTTCTTTCGACATAGAAACTTTAACCTTGCATTGGCCTTCTTGATGACTGACTCTGCCATAGAAGTGAAAGACAAATTTTGATCAATTGTAACCCCTAAATACTTGACTGATGAAAAAGGCTTAATGCATGTGCTTAAAGGGACTGTTAACCACGAATGACGAAAAAAGAAAAGTTTTAAAATACCGTATTTTTTTACAATTATTATCTAATATGGATTAAAATATCACGACTGGTATATAATATTACTTGAAAAAAGTTTTTTTTTTTATTTTTACTTTATTTTTGAATATATTTATTTTTACTGGGTATGTCTACCAGGTAACTACCAGTTAACTATGAATAACACAAGTAGATTGATCATCATCGTCACGTGGTAAACCCAGGAATGCAAATTGTGCATGCATAGTGAATTGTATATATTTTATATATAAAATGGTCAATCAACTTGCGTTATTTATAGTGTGTATATCGTTATGTCACCTATTTTCGCGATGTACTTTTGTTTTCACATTGCGAAATTTTATTACCGAATATACTGAAAATATGAACTTTTTTCAAGTAATGTAATGTAATGTAATGTAATATACCAGTCATGATATTTTAATCCATATAAACTAATAATTGTAAAAAAATGTATTTTAGAACTCTTTTTTTTCGTCATTCCTGGTTTACAGTCCCTTTAAAGTGTAGTCCACACAGGCTTATCAGGGACAACACTTTCCATTTTTATGAAATTTTTCGTTTAAAAGAAGTTTTTTTCTAATAAGAAATCCATATTAGAATGTGCAGACTGTACAGGCTAATCTGGGATGACACTTTAAGCACAAGCATTTAGCCCAGTGTTCCCAGATCCAGGCTCAAATGAGAAATTCAGGACAAACTGCTACCTTGGTTCTCATCCTCACTCCCATCCTCATCAACGCCGTTGGTCCAGGGCTCCTCCATTGAGTTGTCATCACTGGTCATCCCTGAAATGTTAATAATGTCAATGAGAATTTTCAGGCTAATTTGAGGTAAAACTGTATTTGCCCCATTTCCCTTGTACATATGCATACACTTTTCTTTACATTTACCTTAAAATTCGTCTTTCCATGTAAGCTTTATTTNAAGTAGGGGGGGGAAAGATTGGCCATTTTTTCCCCAGGGGAAAAAACAGCCTATGTCAATCTTTCCCCGGGGAAAAACTGGCAGAGGGAAAAAATGGATCGCTACACTGGTTCCGTCTTCACCTTCTCCATATGAATCCTCAACTTTGTTGGTGAGCTCGCGGAAATCTGAGAATTGTTTGCCGGGGATTGAGATCTGGATCTTTCCAAGCTGTCTAGTGAGTTTTCCGAAGATTTGCTACCATCTTTAAAATCGTTGTTCCTCTTATCGACTTTCTTTGCAGGTGACACTGTTTTCTTGGTGTAAGGGGGTTGAGAGGGAGGTTCCATCTTTCCGCCATTGTGTTTCTTGTTGTGAAGCCGTAGCTGAACCTTCTGAGCGAAGGAAACGTTACACAGCTCACACTTGTGTGGCTTCTCATCCATGTGCGTGTACTCGTGCTTCCGTAAGCTGGAATTCGAGCTGAATGTCCTATGGCATGTCTTACACGTCGGCATCGTTTTGGGTTCAATTTTGGGCATGCTGCTCACGGCTGCTGCCGGTTTCTTCGTCTTTATGTCGGACGAATCGTGGGCCAGCAAGTGATTTTTGTAGTCCCTCTTCTGCGTAAACTTCTCCCCACATTCGTCGCACTCGTAGGAATTCACGCCCAAGTGAACACTGTTCTGGTGCCTGCGCAGGCTCTCTTTGGCAAGAAAATACTTGTTACACAGCGTGCACTCGTACCGTTTGGTGTCGTTATTATGCCGGCGCATGCGAATATGCAGACTGACCTGACTCACGTTACATTCCTTGCACTCAAAGATTTGCTCGCCCGTGTGAGACTTTCGATGCCGCAACAGATGTGCCCGGATGAGGAAGATGTTGCTACACTTCTCACAGCGGTACTCCTGGTCCACAGAATGCTGCAGCTTCATGTGGTTGTTGAGGCTCTCCTCGTTGATGAAGACCTCGCACTCATGTTTGTCGTACGTCGTCTCGTCATCGTCCATGCCTTCATAGTAGTCCTCGTCATCTGCAACACACAAACATGCGCCTGACAACCCAGTACAGGTATCAATAATAATCAGTCTTTGTTGGGCTTTAAAGGGACTTGTTCACAGATTTTGGCATGTTTTGAAGTTTGTCATTCAATGCTTTAAATTGATAAATGTAAAATAGCTCAATTGGCCAACTTTAAATAAACAAGGCTTAAAGCTCGCTTGATCCTAGGTCAAGTTTAGTAAGTCAAGTACAAACGAGCCTTTTTGAGAAAACTGGGCTTAGATAGATTTATTTCAACATAAAATGCATAGATTTANGAGTGCTGAGTGTGTAAGCCAATGAGAACTTTATTTGTCGATCATTCAGTATGTAATGTCTCCTAATGACAATCTGTAACATTTTTGTTTGTAAAAGGTTTTATTGCACTCTTAACAAATCACATAACATGTGTTAAAAGCAAATTAATTATATTGTTTGTTTAGAAATCAACATGAAATGATGTGTTATATTGAACAGTTTGTACTTCATTTATATACCATACATCTGTATCTATAAGTGCTATTTGGTCTATATACAATTTTCTGTGATATATTACATTTCATTTTTGTTAGAACCCATGTTTTCAAACATCAATATTATTGTGCTTTGCTTTAATATATGCGAGTGGTTTAAAGATGTTATGTCTACATTTATTTTCATCAGCAAAATTCTCTAAGTAGGGC
>VMBQ01004208.1:26808-42458 GCA_007657795.1 Dreissena rostriformis | reverse complement strand
TTAGAAACAATCTTAATTTTATGTATTACAAAAGCTCTTAATTGTCTGTAGATAGATACATAGATAGATTTATTTCAACATAAAATGCATAGATTTACATGGCAGCATGTTATATACACACAATAAGTAATAAAAACAACCTGCATGTATAAACAAAGCCATGTCAATCAACATTATACGTTAAGGATTGCACAATAAAGGGTTTGCAATTAAACCCTTATTTCCATTGTGGTCCTTTAGTTATAATATTGTATGACATAGGAGACAACGTTTTATATCACAGTACAGTAGACTCTGCCAATACCGGACTCTCCGAATACCGGAAATCTCCCGATTCCGAATGGTCGTGTCGGTCCCGTATTTTCCCCTTCTACTTTTTTGTTAAAAAATGTTGAATAAACATCGCGCAATTATCGATAATCGGATTAAACATACCATAAAGGTGTCAAGTCGTTACCGCGCTATTGAAGTCCGATTAAATAATGTAAAACAAACTGTGAATGTCTCTTATAGACGTACGGTACACCAAAAAGTGATTGACGCGATCGTTTTATTAAGCTTATGATAAACAATTTAATTAAAAATTTAATGCATGCCATTGCGACGATCACTTTCTTGTGATCTCGGGTAGTGTAAAAGATCTTAAAGCCATGTTTTTAACGCTTAAATGGTTGCTTGTTTGTTTGTTTGTCAGATAAAACTGTGAGAAATATGACCGTTAAATATCCATCCATCTGTATGCACATTCATTCATTGCCTTTTCATTATTTCAAACGCATCTTCTGTATTTATAATCTAATAAGCTCACTTTGGGATTAATCAATTGCCCGAGGTTTATTGATACAAAAATGCAGTTAGCCTTACATTTGGTAAAATTTAAATAAATTACAAGGGAGGCAATTGCTGTAACAAAAAGAACATGCATAAACGGTAGTTGTTTCCCTTGTTTGAACCATGCTAAATCCTTAAAATGCCTATTTCCGTTTCCAGTAACTGTGACCTTGACCTGTGACCTTTGACCTAGTGACCTCAAAATCAATAGGGGTCATCTGCGAGTCATGATCAATGTTCCTATGAAGTTTCATGATCCTAGGCCTAAGCGTTCTTGAGTTGTCATCCGGAAACCATCTGGTGGACCGACCGACAGACCGACTGACAGACCGACCGACATGAGCAAAGCAATATACCCCCTCTTCTTCGAAGGGGGGGATAACCATGACTAGAAGCCTTCTAGTATTTGTGGATAAAAAATCCTTCTTTCGATATAGAAACTTTAACCTTGCATTGGCCTTCTTGATGACTGACTCTGCCATAGAAGTGAAAGACAAATTTTGATCAATTGTAACCCCTAAATACTTGACTGATGAAAAAGGCTTAATTCATGTGCTTAAAGGGACTGTAAACCATGAATGACGATAAAGGAAAAGTAATAAAATACCGTATTTTTTTACAATTATTAGTTAATATGGATTTAAATATCACGACTGGTATATAATATTACTTGAAAAAAGTTTTTTTATTTTATTTTTACTTTATTTTTGAATATATTTATTTTTACTGGGTATGTCTACCAGGTAACTACCAGTTAACTATGAATAACGCAAGTAGATTGATCATCATTGTCACGTGGTAAACCCAGGAATGCAAATTGTGCATGCGTAGTGAATTGTATATATTTTATATATAAAATGATCAATCAACTTGCGTTATTTATAGTGTGTATATCGTTATGTCACCTATTTTCGCGATGTACTTTTGATTTCACATTGCGAAATTTTATTACCGAATATACTGAAAATATGAACTTTTTTCAAGTAATGTAATATACCAGTCGTGATATTTTAATCCATATAAACTAATAATTGTAAAAAAAATGTATTTTAGAACTTTTCTTTTTTCGTCATTCGTGGTTTACAGTCCCTTTAAAGTGTTGTCCCACATTAGCCTGTGTAGTCCACACAGGCTTATCAGGGACAACACTTTCCATTTTTATGAAATTTTTGGTTTAAAAGAAGTTTTTTTCTAATTAGAAATCCATATTAGAATGTGCAGACTGTACAGGCTAATCTGGGATAACACTTTAAGCACAAGCATTTAGCCCAGTGTTCCCAGATTTTTTATTGAAGGAACTCTCTTCTAACTGAAATTCCAGCCCAGTGTTCTCAGATCCAGGCTCAAATGAGAAATTCAGGACAAACTGCTACCTTGGTTCTCATCCTCACTCCCATCCTCATCAATGCCGTTGGTCCAGGGCTCCTCCATTGAGTTGTCATCGCTGGTCATCCCTGAAATGTTAATAATGTAAGTGAGAATTTTCAGGCTAATTTGAGGTAAAACTGTATTCGCCCCATTTCCCTTGTACATATGCATACACTTTTCTTTACATTTACCTTAAAATTCGTCTTTCCATGTAAGCTTTATTTTGGAAACAAATCATCAAAGTAAGAAAAACAAGAGTTCCGCGGTCGGAGACAAATGCTCCCCCCCCCCCAAAACAGGGCCTTTTGCAACAAAACTTACCTTTGATGACATATCAAATGGAAACCAATTAAACATGTAATGTCACAGTGACCTTGACCTTTCAACTAGTGACCCCAATTAAATATGTGTCATCTACTGTCTAAGGCCAATGCAGATGTGAAGTATCAAGCCAATCAGTCAATTCGTTGACAAGTTATTGATCGGAAACGATTTTCACACTTATTGTGACAGTGACCTTGTCCTTTGACCTAGTGGCCCCAATTTCAATAGGGGTCATCTACTGTCCAAGGCCAATGCACATGGGAAGTATCAAGCCAATCGGTCAAACTGTTGACGAGTTATGATTCCGAAACAAACTGGTCTACTGACAGACAGACCAACCGACATCCAGCAAAACCATATTCCCCCTCTTCTGTGAAAGGGGGCATAAAAATAGCAATTATTAAAATACAACATTACAATATAAGCCTCAAGTGTACAAATATTTTGACCTTTCACCAAGCCAGGGTGTGATTTTGTTTAAGTCTGATCGGAGGAAAGACGCTTCTCCCTCTTACAGGCTTCAACAAAACCCTTCACTTTAATTAATAATACAGATCCAGAAGAGTTACGAAATATTTTATCCGAGCTCTGTGAAAAAGCTGAATGCGTGTGCGTAGTGTTGTCCTATATAAGCCTACACTTTCTGCCTAGACTGGATTTTTGTTTAGAAGAGACTTTCTCAAAACGTAAAATTCCATAAAAGGCTTAAGTGTCAATCTAGAGCAACAAGTGCAGACTTCACAGGCTCATCGGGGCTGACACTTTACGCACGTGCATAAAGCTTCATTTTCATAGAGTGAGGGTCATTTGTTAAATAATCTTGGTATTCACACGAAATTAATCAGCTGAAGTGAGGAGAAATCACACAATAGACCATACTACACACCTGACGTTGGAGATTGTGCCACACTGCCTCCTGCAGTGCCGCCAGAGTGGGCAGACCGTATGAGGGCCTCCATCTTGTACTTGCGCTTGTATGCCTTGCCACAGGTCTCGCAGCGGTACGTTAACTTACCATGCAGCGCCAGGTGGTTCTTGAGGTGGTGCATGATGTAGAACTCCTTCTCACAATGGCAACACTTGAAGGGCTTCTCACCTGTAACCATAGAGACAAAGTATAACCATAGAGGTCCGTTTAACCATGGTGACCAGGTCAGTGTAACCACGGAGACCTAGTGACCTAGTTTTTAACCCCAAATGACCCAGTTTCTAACTCATCTGAGATAGCACTGGACTAAATGTTTTGACCAAGNCCAACTTGTAAGATTTTCGGAAAGTAGTGAAGATTTTTCATCAGTAACTGTTCATGTCTGGGCCATCCGCTAACCAATTAAACATCCATAGATTAAATACTTGGCAAAATCGGTACTGAGCAAAAATTTCTGGAATGCTGAGGATGCCATAACAATATTCGTTCTCAAATGATCGTGCACTCAAATGAATTTGCCCTTACCCCCACCCACCCCAAAAAAACTCATAGAATTTACATTCAAATCAAAATCGACCCGGCTCAAATCCGGATTTACAGAATAATCCGGACAATTGATACCCCTGAAATTGGCAGAGATTTCCTTTGGACAAACGTTGTGACCACCTTTCATGAAGATTGGGCAATAAATGTGGCCTATAGGATGTTCACAAGATAAATGTTGACGACACACGAAGCAAAAAGGAAGAAAGACTAAAGGGGATCACAAAAGCTCACCATAAGCATTTTCTGCTAAGGTGAGCTAAAACAGTCAAATATGACAGCCATGATTGATGGGTGATTGTATACAATTATGTGCGCATCCTAGTTTATATATTAAAATGAGAGTTTCTTATAATGTGATTAATTCTACTGGTGTAATTATACTTTGACGCCTAGAAATAAAATAAAATCTTTTCTTTTTGTTGTATTTTAACAATTATATATAATAAAACAAAAAACGGTCAAACATACAGTTAAATACTGAAAAATAAAAGTAAGACGTCCAGATTTAATGACTGGGCTCAAAAGTTTAACGCAAGGACTTTTAAAAGCTAGTGGATAGAAAGTCAGACCAAGTTTCATTAAGAGTGAGTCATAAAAATGTCATCTATGACCTAGTTTTTGGACATATGTGACCCAGACTTGAACTCAGCCTAGCTATTGTTAAGATTACATTTTGACCAAGTTTATAAAGATTGGGTCATAAATAAGGCATCTACTCTAGAGTGGAAACAGAGTTTTTCTAAGATTTGACCCGATGACCTTATTTTTGGACGCATGTGACCCAGACTCGAACTTGGCCTAGATAAACATAAGCTCGATTGCATCAAAAGCCTACGGGTTATTGAAACGCTTCTGAGTCCGATTCCTAGGCAGAACCAATACTTGGTTTCTTTGAGGGACATCTAAAGAACGCGCACACAGAAGGGATCAAACCTGTTTACACATGATCTATGAGCACCATTCCCACTACAGGCCTCGACACTAAGGCACGTCCGAACGACATTCACTACCTGTACCTAGGTCCGGGCTAGCCAATGTTCCAGGAACATGCCCGACCGGTTGTGTGTATTCTGGGCGGGACTATGTGTTCTATATCAATAAACTGCATTTTAAATAAGCTTTTCAAAGAGGTAAAAATCTTAATACAGTACGATCAGATTACAATAAAATCCCAGAGTGAAGTCGGAGACAACAAACACTTTTTAACAGATCATATCTCGAAATAGATTTGGAACGTATTTTTATCGAGAAAACACGTCAGTACCTATTATTAAACGGAATTCGGCTAGAAAGGGTTTTTTGATTGGCTTTCTCGATAAAAATACGTTTTAAACTAAAAGCTGGGATGGCCCAGGATCGTCGGGGATAGATGAAGGTATCAAACTCGACATTAACACAAAGTTACATTAAAATTATTAGTTATTTATCAATTTTAAATAACTTTAATTTGTTTGATCGATTAGAAGTGTAATTGACCTTTTTTTTACGCAATTCAATTAGCAAAACTAATATTATTAAGGTCGATCCCGGCTTTTAGTATAAAACTTAAAGGGAGTTAACCCTGTACAATTGTACAACTACCGCAACACATAATTTTGCGACATTTAAGATTTACTTACGAAAGAAATACCGTGTCTTGTTTACATTGTAACACGACAATAACAGAATACTAATCATATAATACTATTCCTAAGTAGATGAATATTAAATTCATAAGCATTAGAAAGGCAAGCTAATAAGAATGATTGAATCATAATTGCGCGTCTCCACTCACAAGAATATACAAGTTGAATGATAAATGTAAATGTTTTGATAATACTTGGGTCAGGGCACATGAAAGATTGGTCAGGGCTAGTAGGTTCTGCATTTACTAGCCCAAATGGGCTAGTTGAAAAAAAAGTTGCACTAAGCCACGGCTTTTATAGAACTGCTTTTCGATACTGACCCGTGTGGAGCCTCATATGCTTGGTGAGGTTGTGTTGCTGTGTGTAGCGGTTGCCACAGAGATCACACGAGAACTTCTTCACGCCCGTGTGGATCTCCCTGTGGCGCCGCATACTGGCGTTGGAGCTAAACACCTTGTCACAGAGGTCACACATGGTCTCGGCTGTACCACCCTGAGCAACAGACAGACAAGACCATTTTAGCCGCGGTCTAGGAAAACTGGGCTTAGTGCATGTGCGTAGAGTGTTGTCACGGATTAACCTGTGCAGTCCACACAGGTTAATCAGGGACGACACTTTCCGCTTTTACAGAATTTTTTGTTTGAAGGAAAAGTCAGAACATAACCCTGTGTCTTACATTTCAGAGTGTCTGTCAGATATCAAGTCTATGATCATCTTTGCTTAATATTATTGGGGACGACTACATCGCAAAATGAGGAGTCAATAATCAATAAAACCAAGGGTCAAAATACAATACTCTATTCTTCAGCTGACTACAATTTAATTTTACTGACATTACATATAAATAATGAAATACATTTTTCATTTAATAAAAACTAAGATTTCTTTACATACTTTCAAAGGGTCCAAAATTGTGAGATAAACCTTTTTTGTTTTTTAGTATATAATGTTGTATTTTGGGCTGGCATCCTTTACCAACAGATCAACAATCTGTTCTGTTCTGATTCAGTTGCAGATACTCGTATGAATTTTATTTCACCTCGCAAAAAAATTAGTGCACATAATGATACACATGCCTTATTTAGAAATTGTTAGCCTGCCCTTTTAAAATCCTGACTGGATCACTGATTCACACCCTCCTCTTAGCTTGTTTGCACCGGTCTATGGGTAAACTTGGCTTAAAGCCCCATTAACACTCAAAATCAACGAATATCTGTAAAATATTTCATAAAACAAGAACACCGCATAGCGGGTGCCAACGCTCAGCTGTGGGTGCTTGGATTTTTATTATTTTTTACCTTTGACCTTGAAGGATGACCGTGACCTTTCACCACTCAAAATGTGCAGGTCCATGAGATACACATGAAGAAAAAACAAAAAAACAAATGACCTTTGACCTTGAAGGATGAATTTGACCTTGAAGGATGAATTTGACCTTGAAGGATGAATTTGACCTTTCACCACTCAAAATGTGCAGCTCCATGAGATACACAATTCACATGCATGCCAAATATCAAGTTGCTATCTTCAATATTGCAAAAGTTATGGCCAATGTTAAAGTTTTCTGACGCCGCGGACGGCGGACGGCTATGACAATACCTCAGGTTTTCTTCGAGAACAGACGAGCTAATAAAATTAACCCATAAAAAATTAGTGTTTCTTATAGCAATAGCCTAAATTTCAACGCTAGATGTGGTCTTGTAACATGGATTTAACACGATACAATATGCTCTTTTTTTATTTTTTGTGGTTCGCTTCTAAAATTTCTAAGCTCCTCGCAAATTGGATGATATAGTTATCCCATGTGATATTTTGGCGAATATGTATTGGTTTGATAAAATTGAGTTTGAAAATTTCCAAACTTCAGTACATGTATAAACAATAAGAGGAAGGAAGGATTTTGGAATTTTACGAATTTTTGAAGTTAGTCAATTTAACATGTATACACCTGTAAAACTACCTTTAATGTATTTTTGCGTTAGTCTTACCTTCATCAAGACTTTTTTTAGAAAAGTTGTTAAGTGTTTTCTTCCTCATGAAAAGTTTAATAAACTAAGTTTGGCTACTTTCGCAGGTTAGGGACTATTATAATTATCATAATATCCTTTACAACAACATATACCCGACCAGTAGCCAGTGGGACTTCAGTGGAGTTGCTATAGTCTGGGTTGTAGACTGTTTGATACACATCTGTCTCATACTGCAACCCGTCACCATAGTATCCTTGGTCGGTAACCACCCCTGAATCATGGTATGGCTCGGTCTCTAACTTGATTGCTACTGTTGGACCACTCACAAAAGGTTTGAAGTGGCCGTTGACTGTCTCCCCATCACCCCCAAAGCCTTCCATGCTGGACACTTAAGTTAAGGTACCTGAAAACACAGAAGCAATAGTTTAGTTCATGAGCTGCAGTTTAGATTAAAACTATTCGATTGAGCTTGATTGCATGAGAAGCCGAAGGCTTACTGAGAAGCTTTTGAGGCCGTTTCCTTGGAAGAACCAGTACTTGGTGTCTTAGAGAAGAACTAAAAACACTGTGGCAGGAACCAGTTGTCATAACCTCTTAGCTAAACAATAACCACTAACAGCGCTTTTTTGCCTATTTTTGTGGAGCTGTTGTTATCTGCTCAGTTTGTGAATAAATGAGTCACCAACTTGCAAAAATAATAATTTTATTCACTGATATTTCTCTATAAACCACCGAACAGCATAAAATAAATAAACTAACTTGAACAGTAATTTAACTTTTTATAACTTCTATTTCAGTTAAACAAGTTTCTGTTCCTGGTCATTCTTCGTTAGAGAAACATGGGCAAATAAAAGTGCTCAAGAGTTTCATAAAAACAAACTTTCACCATTTATTCAAACAAATTTCGGCATATATGTTACTATTAAAAAACTTGCTTAAATAAATGTCCAAAAGGGACGGAGAAAACCCACTTAACAGGTGTATATCTACTGACGTGCTTTCACGCAACATTTTCTGCAAATCCAGAGAAAGTGAAAGTATTTTTTTGAAAATAAATCAAATAAATGAAAGTGTTGTGTTTACTCTAGTGCCGTTGTCTGCCGTTCGGTCAGATCGGGTATCGGGTTGTTTCGTCCTAATACCTGTTCGCCCTAAGTCACCCTGAGTCGTTTCGCCCTGGGCGTTTCGCCCTTACAAGTGGGTTGTTATGCCCTTATTTTNAATTGTATTTCAAAAGAGTTAACAGAAGTCCCAGTGTGTGACATTCTTGTTGGTTTTCACACGTTTAAGCTACTTAATACTGATGAATCAAGCCAATAATTGGACTACATTGATTGTTTAATAGACTATTCAAACACCTTTCAATAGAAAATAGGTGTGAACATTTATATTTTGTGGACCTGTCATACCAGTCAACTAAGTAAACACCCAATAGGCTTTTATCCATTGATATTTGATGGTTTTGTGTTGAAAATGAATTAAAAAAGCATTATAGTTATTCAAAAAACGTAGTTATGTGCGTCTTATTATCCCCTTATCCCCAAACATCGTTTTTTAAAAATCAAAAGGAAGTATGAATTCAGCTTGTGACGAGCTAAAGATAAATCATTTTGTTACCGAATCAACAATTTTATTAGGCGAACTGGTATAAGGGCGAAACAACTCAGTAGCAAACAGGTATAAGGGCGAAACGACCTGGATTAGTCAGATCAGAGCCGACTAAGCATTTCTACGAGTTTGAGAAGATATGGCTCCGGACACAAAAGTGCCGGACGGACGGACAACGCCAAAACAATTTCCCTCTGCCTCTGGCGGGGGAAAACAAGTGTGAAACAAGTTTTATCTAAAGGACAATAACATAAACTACAACGATAACATAAATGACCAAAATTTATTGGGAACCAGAGTAGCCAGAAAATAAATCAATTAGCAAGTGGTGTGTTACCTATAATTGATTAAAAGTATTTTTATTGGGAACTTACATATTGTCACGAGTAAAGATGAAGCATTAACAAAAACAATAGAGCCCATCACACAAACATGTCAAATAATTATTGTTAAAATATTAAGGTAGATTTAAGTAGATTTAGGTAGATTTGGGAAGATTTAATAATCAAATAATCAGAGTGAAGTCTAAATCGATTTCCTTTACCAGTTTTTAATAAACGTGCCATTTACGTCTACGCTAAACGCCACTCCCCGCCCCGATCTCAAGTTTAATGTTTGCGACTATACCATACAAATGGTACCGATTATCGAAACTTAACCCCTGTTTGTAACAACAAAGGTGCTCGTTCCGTGCTTTATTTATGTGTTTATTGTCACGCAATTGATTCCCGTCATCATTGAGGCGTAATGTTTTAGTGGGTGACATCGTTAATTGACATTATGTAGCGCACTTAAGATCGAATTCGTACAATATAGTCCATGCAAATTGAATTAATACAAAAGTTTCATGCAATTCTATAATTGAAAATTTAACTGGTCAAATGATTATTTCAGTACTTACATTTAACAGTTCTCTTTCGATACTGACACTGCGCTTTCGGTACACTGTTATTGGCTGTTCTATGTTTTATTACGTACCTTGATTTAGCTCTATCTTATTTTTTTAGACATTTGTTGGTCTTTTCGACATTTTTCACTAAATTTATTACAAAAGTAGCTTGAATTAGTTTGGATTTGTGTAGATTTGGGGAGATCAAATAGTAAGTGGTGTGTAACCTATATTTGATTTAAAGTATTTTTTGGGGGGAAATTAAACATTGTGACGAGTAAAGATGAAGCATTACACGAACATGATGTAAAATAATTATTTTTAAAAGATTTGGGTATATTTGATGCAGATTTGGGTAAATTTGGGTCGATTTGGGAAGATCAAATAGTAAGTGGTGTGTAACCTATATTTGATTTAAAGTATTTTTATTGGGAAATTAAACATTGTGACGAATAAAGATGAAGCATTACACAAACAAGATGTTAAATACTTATTTTTAAAAGATTTCGGTATATTTGATGTAGATTTTGGGAAGATTTGGGAAGATTTGGGTAGATTTGGGTAATTCGTGTCGCCCCTCTTTAACAGTAAAACTATCGAAATACCCCAGCTACCGAACATAATCCGCATTAGTACAATAAACAAATACGAGTTTATCAACTTACAACACAGATTTGTCTTTTTGTTCACACCAAACACTCATATATACGTTATTTTAAATGTTTATTTCAATCGTGTACGATGATCATCTTGCAAAAAGACCTTCACCTTACAAGTCAAGGCACAGAAACAGTCGATTGAAAATTAAATCAATGTCAATACTGGCATCTTTATATTTTAACAAGTTTGTAATTATGTTGTGTGAATTTACCGATCTACACTTATTATTGTTTAAGGAATGTAATCTCGAAACAGAGGAGCTACAAAACACACATTTTTAAGTTTCTTCTTTACGTGGGGTTTGAGCCGAGGTGGCAGCCATCTTGTTTTCAAAAGTAGTTCCAATATGACGGCCGCCTACGTACATCAGAGAGACGGTGTGGTGTAGCCCACTGTCCGAAGCGTTCAGATTGAGACACAATTTTGTTTCCTTACAAATACGAGTAAAAGTGTCAGCATCGGCTTTAACCAGCGCTAACTTGTCTTTGCTGCATTTTATGAAATTTGTCTTCAATGTATAATTTTTATGGCCTATTTTGTGTCATCGTAACATAATTTTATCAATATATTAAAATTTAACACATGTAAAAATCGTACAGTCCCCCTTTAAGCATACTGCTGTAAATACAACTTACATTTTGGCCATTGTTGATCTTCAGTTTACCCGCTCTCTTTGTCAGCGTACAGACACCAGTATTATTCTTGGATATTAAATACCTACAGGTTAAAATAAATTCAATACAGTGCCTGTAAACACGATGGCTGTTTTAATGTATTTACTTTTTTAATATAATTACCATTTCAAGACATTTCTTAATATCGGGGTCGGTGATTTCATCAGCAGCAGTTGTCTCCCCTAGACGACCCATCATCATTGCAAAAAGCTGCTTGTTCAAGCAGTGAAAACCTGGTCTGTCCTGCGCAAGTGACTTAGCCAACAGCCTTCCCACAATCCTAGGTCAAACATTTGGCGTGGGGATACGCGTCGGCCTCTGCCGCGCCATTTATAGTTAAAGATGCTATTGATACATGTAAAGCCAAAGGCCTTACGGAAAATTATGCCACCTCATCCAAGCGTTTATGACGGACGAGGGCCATTATGAGAGGTAAAGCCGGAGGCTGAGCATGTATGAACCCACCCCTGTTGTTGAATTAGGGTCATATAGAAGTATTATTCTTCTTCTTCACCCTCCCATGTTGACATTAACTGACAACGAATAACTTTTAAACAATTATTATCCGGGTTCTTCGATGTGTACTGTGCGGAGCGTAGTGCATGGTGTATTTTCTGGATCTTTATATTTGCGGGCCGTATGTGCAGCATCTGACAGACATGCCATTTTAACATGCTCAGCCTCCGGCTTTACTTCTAATAATGACCCTCATCTGTCACAAATGCTTGGATGAGGGGGCATTATCCAAACGTGTAAATCAGCTTTTAAAAGAACTTAAAACCTAGCTGGGACGCTGCTAGCTTTTTCTTCCAATTTAAGCTAAAAATGACAAGTTACTATGGCATCTTACCAGTTTTCAGTGTTTGCAGCTGGTCGCTATACTCCTTCAGCTGTTCGTACAGGAAGTGCAGACCTTCAAGACGTAACTTGGATCCAACGCCATGATCACTACCAGCTGACAGGAAATGCTCAACCTCCTTTCAAAGATATGCTACTAAATATTTCACTGTCCTTTTTTAGATGACAAAAACATGTACTTTTCAATATATCTTAATGTGTCTCAGATTTTTTTGCTTAAAGATAAGCTGTGCATTAGGATAGATAAACATTGCTTAATAATCAGAAACCATTCATGTTAAAAAATTAAGTATTCAAAATATTTTTAGTTAAAAAAGAACTTATATAAACTCCTAACCTGTTTTAAAGTGAATTTCTCAGCAGCATACTTCAGTTTTTGGTGCCTTTTTCTACATTCTTCAAATGCTGGTCTGTCTGGAAAGCTATCAAGGGCAGCAACTGCTCTCATTACATCACCTCCCCTTTCAACAATCAACAGTTTCAGTACGGCCAGATCAGCCTGCAAAATTTTAATATAAAATTGTAAAACCTTAAAGTTTAATCAACAATTTATACTGTATTTGGATGGAAAAGGTTGAATTGCACCCATTATATCAAACACAAAATCATAAAAAAATAACATGTTTAATTGATGCTATTTCTGAATTGGCTTGCTTTTAATGTGCATCAATACTATTCAATAGGGTACTAGTTAACTAGTATCTTACCTTACATTAACAGGTTAGGGCAGCACTTCTTTAATTATACGCAGATTATTTTTAAAGCAGGGTCAAAGCTGGTGCAGGCTTTATGTATCATGTATCTTATGACTCTGTATATAAATTGCTTAGTTCCTGGCTTACAACATTTTCACTGAAAAAAAAGTTGACTTCTGATCCATTTTGTTGAAAAAAACATCCCAATTTGACCAGACGCCTTTCCTCAAAATGGCCAGAAAAACCCATGATATCTTTTTCAAGTGATCAAAAAGGGCCATAACTTCGGTAATTTTGAACAAAACTAAATCAAAATGCCCAGGTGTGCAAGTGCACATGCTCAATATATTTATAAAATTTCATCTCTTCAGCAACAATTCCTTTTAAGTTACTCACCATAAAAAAATAAAGACAGACAGAAAGGCATGTTCCTCTGAAAGTAGGAGCATACAAAGTCAGATTTAGAATATACGTTTTTTACGACCATATACATGTACTTTGATATGGCCCCTCTTTCACTTTATTAACCTTTTGGCCAATAACGCCAAGACATTCAGCAACTGGTATCAAATTACTCGTAATAAAACCCACATACTTCATGAACTCCTGAAAAAGTAGAAATCAATGAATTTATGAGTTGTTTAAGTAGGAAAAAATGAATTTGTTTGTTATGTTAAGTCAATGAATTAATTTGTTGTATAAGATGAAATTAATAAATGCATTTTTTTTTTTGTTAACAAAGATTTTAATGAATTCATTGTTTAAGTAGAAATCAATGAATTGATTGTTGTTGTTTGGTATTTAATGTACACAATTTTTCCAGTACATATTCCTGAATTTCCATTGCCACCATTGTAATACAGATCTAATATACATGAACAAGACCATGATTGTCATAATTTCAAAACATAAATGCTAATTTTTATGTGTAAGCCACTTATTTTATATTGTGTTATACCCATATGCACATCAGCTCCACTATAAGACGTCTTTAAGTTTCAGATTGTATGAATAATTAACCTTTGAGGAGGAGCTCAGAAGCAAAGTGAAAATGGCTATAGGCAACCAGCATAAAACCAGAACAGCCTTAAAGAAACTCGCAGGCTGTTCAGGTTCTATGCTGTAATCTGTGCATCAGTATCCTATGGTTGGAAGCCTTAAAAACTTGAATCAAGAAAGACAGGTCTAACATTTAGTTTGATTTTCCAAGGCACTACAAACGTGTCCAAGTGCATATCTGAGTAGTAAAGGGTGAAATATGAAAGCTAATTTACATCATACCTTAGCACAGGTGTCTATAGCTGTGTGACACACCTCACCTAGCTGTTCCAAGGCCACACAGGCAATACTCTCCTGGTAACAACTGTCTATGTCTTTCCCACTAAAACAGAATTGAGCCTTGCTCTGGGAAAAAGGGGCTTAATGCATGTGCCTTTAATATCGTCCCAGATTAGCCTGTGCAGTCTGCTTTAATGGTATTTTTAGTTTAAGGAAGTATCTATTAAGCAAAAATCCAGTTTAGTCAGAAAGTGTCATCCCTGATGATTTTTTTTTAAATGTGACTATTTTCTCCAAATGTTAGACCACTTCAATTATTCATGTATCTGTGAACAAAGTTGTGCAAGGCAAAACATTAAAATTGCATAAATAATATCAACTTGACCTTTCCTAAGATGCCTATGACCCAATACTACTATATTGTGAAGTCTTAAGTCATTATTATTATTGCTGTTATTGTGATCCTTGCATTTTTGAAAATCAACTAAGAACAAAGCTGGATTGCATCTTATAACTCAGAGTACGAAAACATTATGGTAAAATCACAGAAAAATTGAAAATGTCTGAGCATAGCTGCAGTTGTGATGAGGCAGCAGAACCTGTAAATAAACACAAACACATACAACGGCGAATTGGAAGGGGAGGTAATGCACAAGGCTACTGACATGGCATGGTCACACATGTCTGTCAGCAAGTACACGAGCCTAGTTAACAGTTCCCGGAGCACAAAGGCCCAGCTGCCTTCTAGCTGTGTGTGAAAATGCTTCACCAGCAGGCACATGAACAGACAATACTTAAAAAGCATGCTGCGCTTGTAAGACAACCGTTGACTGGTGAAAAGGGCAGATGACAGCTTTAGCAAGATCTTCTGCAAACTGTCCTACAATAACAAATGTTGCATGGTAAATTCTTGCATATAGGTCATACCTGCATATAAGACACACCTAAAAATTATAGCACTTTTTTGCGAAAAGGTGACATGAGAAATACCAGTATCAAAATCTTCCATTTGCAGGTGATCTAGTGAGGAAAGCTAAAAAAATAATAATTGTGTACTTGACAATCTCAAGACTTTGTTTTATTTATTGATTTCAATTTATTTACCTATTGTGAACAAAATGAGCAAACACAATCAGGATATACAATTCATGACATTAGTGCAACAAAAACTATTATATAATTTTAAATGTCAAAACAATTTTACAGAATATCAGACAGCATCACTGACTTTATTTTTGCGTTGATATATTTATGAAAATAAAATAGAAACAAGGGCTGTTTGTTAAACATGCATGCCCCCCATATGAGCTGTTAGTTGTAGTGGCAGCCAGTGTGTGACCTTGACCTAGTGACCTGAAAATCTATAGGGGTCATCTGCCGGTCATGACCAATGTCT
>VMBQ01004208.1:0-14567 GCA_007657795.1 Dreissena rostriformis | reverse complement strand
AAATCCAAAAAAAAAAAAAAAAAAATTTTTTTTTTTTTTTTTTAACCTTTAAATACAAAAGTTAACCTGATCCAGTGAAGAAAATAGAAAATATTGCATAATTAAATTATCTGTTGCCTTGAATTCGTTTTAAAAACTTTAAAATATGTTAAAGTGATTATTTAAGACTTTCCTTATTTTCCCCAAAATCTGGCATTTCGCGTGATTTTTTCCCCAAAATCCAGCTTTTGGCGCGATTTTTTTCCCCTCAAAAAAGGCCAGGCCCTTTCCCCAAAATCAGATAAAAACCCCTGCTATAAATAACAACTTTTAGTCAAATACTAAGTGGCGGTCATACCTCAGGATCAGGTGAAGCAATGTTGAATGATTCTGGTGTTGACCATGTAGTATTGGTGGTCTTAACAGATGACTTATATAATTGAACATTTTACATTTCCAATCATGTTTTAAGAATTGAGAGGTTTACATATCTTATTGTAATCAGACTTTAAAATCCTTCACAAAGGAAATTTCTTGAAATGTTCTTGCTTTAAAATGAATTCAGGAAATCACACTTTTGAGTAAATGCCTATATTTGACATATGCATTTATTAAATACTAGCAAGATGCCTGACATCAAAATGGCATACCCATTGTCAATAGTACTTGTTATTATTTAACAAGCTGCGCAACGCACATGTTTGACCTTTGACCTTAAATGTGGGACAGACCGACCGACAGACCGACAAAGTGACTCCTATAAAGCCCCCATTACCAATGGTAATGGGGTTATAACAAAGGGCAATAACCTCTAGTACAACAACTAGAATTATGGTTTATATGCTCTGCCTTTGCAATTTGATAACTCTTTGGAACATGTTCTTAGCAAAAATTAAGTCCTAAGCCTACAAGAATAAAATACCATGCCGCAACTAAAAAAGGTTGTCGACCAAAAGAAAGACCCCTGGACAACGAACAGCAGGCCATCCCAAAAGCTCACCTTGAGCATTTTGTGCTCTGGAAAATTGACAACTTTAAACAAAACAATCTTTAATTCAAATACAGGTTTTGTTACTCATTATCATACATCTGGATCTGGAGAAACCAATTCTTGACTGGAGCTTGTGTTGCTCACATGTGTTTCTGGTGTTGACACATTTGGTGAAGAGGAAGCTACAGCGGTTGTAATCCTACTGCTACTCAATTCAAACACAGATGATGACTAGGCAGCTCATCTTCAGATGATTCTGAACATTTTGTCTGAAATACCAAAAAAGCTACAAGTTTTCAGACATACCTAGTCAGTGTAATTGCAGTGGCCCAGTACAGGAATTGTCAATTAAAAAACACTTTGATTTTGAGTTATGTAAACAAGAGGGAAATGATAGCTCATATCGCTCACCGCCTGACCTTTGCTTTTTCAGGGTTTTTTTCCACTTTTGGGGAAGAAAGCCCATGGCTTTGGAATTGGGAATTTTATCGGCGTTTTCAAGAAATTGGGAAAATAAATTCAGAATTGAAAAAATTTCGCGCAAAAAGTCTACTGAATTGGGGAAAACTAGTTTGATATAAGTCTAAATAATAATTCAAATTAACAGAATAAAATCATATAAATCCTTATTGTAAACTTTTTTAGATGTACGGTAATTGAAATAAAATTGAGATAAAATAATCATTAGACACTTAAAATTGGAATTTTTTACCAAAATTTGGGAAAAAAGTATACTTTTTGCCATTGGGAACTAAGCCGTTATTCGGCTATAAAATCGGGCCAAAAAAAACCCTGTTTTTTACAATTTGGTACAAAACAATATTCCCAAAGTACTGAGAAAAACCACTGAAATCACATAATATTATGTATCCTACCTCTGATCTCATTTCAAAAGTTTGTTCTCTTGGCCGTGTGTATAAATACAAACGTAACACTTTCAACCAACCGTCTTTGTACAGATCTTCCATATTTTTTTCTTCTTCTATGCTTTCACCTTTGAAGTCTGTGATTTCACAACTAAAATTTCATAATTGTCCAAGCTTCGAAATTCCTCCCGGGAAAAATGTGGCTATTGACACAATAAAAAGTTTCCAAAATTTTATCGCTTTATCAATTTGAAAATGTCTTGTCCCTCCACCACTCTGTGCTCTGACTTGTTTAAATTTTTGGCCGGTCAAGATCAGCCAGCCCAATCCTATGGCGCGAGACTTTTCAAACCATTTTTGTTTCCTGTAGATTTAGAATTCCTTCTTCCTACTTGATGCATTGTACAGTTGGCTGAAAAAAAAACATTCCCAGTTTATAAAATATATTGGATACATGATTTAATTAATTAAGGGTTTAAGCAAGCACATTTAAGCAAGCACATTTAAGCAAGCTCTAATCTGCTTTCTACTGCTGACCTTTTAAAGCAAGCTACAAACATCAGGATCAAACATGCGTAAGTTCTTGCAAAAAATGGCTAAAGAACATCCCCTTACAAAATGACAATGCTCATGTGTGCTAAACATGGTATGACTATGAAAAGTAAAGGCAACCATGGCTTTTTTTAAAGGCTCAGGGGAAGGTTCCCTAGCCTTTCTATATATAGTGTGTTAAAACTAAATAGGGATAATTTTCACGCGATGTTACTTATGATGGAATGAAATTTCCAGCTGATAGTTTCATTGTGGGGGAAAAATGTATGAATTTTAAAGAAAATTTCGGAGGGGATGTAGCCTATATTAGGCTACAGCTATAGAATAAAACAAGAATATCAGTGAAACTGATGGATGCTCCCCAATGATGCTTTGTCGATTCATGTATATGGGTTAATTGTGTGGAAAAAAGTGTGACCTTGAGAAAATCTATTATTAGCCTCACTGACCTTGACCTTGACCCCAGTGACCTCAAACCTCATCAAAAGGTAGAGGTCCATGCAAGGTACCTACATGCCAAATATGTAAGAGATCGGTAAAATATTGAAGGCGCTATGAGAAACTGTAACAAAAGTGTGACGGAAAAAAAAAAAAGTCTCGGTGACCTTGACCCCAGTGACCTCAAATCTCATCAAAAGGTAGAGGTCCATATAAAGGTACCTACATGCCAAATATGTAAGAGATCGGTAAAGTATTGAAGGCAAAAAAATCTAATATTAGCCTCTGTAACCTTGACCTTGACCCCAGTGACCTCAAACCTCTTTAAAAGGTAGAGGTCCATGCAAGGTACCTACATGCCAAATATGTAAGAGATCGGTAAAGTATTGAAGGCAAAAAATCTATTATTAGCCTCTGTAACCTTAGCCTCGGTGCAGATGATTAATAAGGTTTATAGAAAATTACAAATAAGCCACAAATAAGCCATATTTCAAAATAATTGTGCATGCATTTAATGCTGGAATGTGCTAAGTAAAATACTTTATTTTTTATTCATAATAAAGGGAAGGTAAACATATTAATTTAGAATGCAAAGAAGATTGCATTTTGCAACTATGAATGATTAGGCTGTTCACAAATGACAGACATCTCAAATGGATGAAACCAAATTCAGGGTTGCTTGATCAACAAATTGAACAGCACAGACAGTCTGGTCGCTATATGCCTTCCGCATCTTTAGATATTGGAGCCATACAAAGATGAAATACCAACCCATATTTTTGGGTGGTGTTACAGGAAATATACTTTTAGATTGGGGCCATAAAATAGGTTGAAAACAATAAAGGGTTCTATAAGTGAATGCAAGATCTATGAATATTTTTTGTACTGCAATTATTTTACACATCAGAAATTTAATTACCCAAGGTTGTTTCAGAGTTAGACTCTTTTTTACTTTTGATCCTGGAAAAAGCTATTAAGGCGATCCGATCACCATATGCCAGGACATATTGTGCCAACTCCTCCTCATCACTCCTGACCACCAGTGCATTGCAATCAATCTGCAACAACACAAAATGCAGAGTGTTAAATGTGCCTTGAAAAAATACAGTTATTTGGGGTATTAGGATTTTTAGAGAGTAAGAGATATTTCTTAGTCTACACTTTTTGAAACAAAAAAAATCCATGGCATGTGTTGTTGTTTTCTACATGAATATGCTTTTTTTACGCTCGGGGTAAGCCTTCATTTATGGGGGAAAATGGCGCGTGAAAACCAAAGTTGGGGGATAATTCTCTTGAGATGTTAGTCAAAGGGTAAATTCCTCAGGGGATGTAGCCTGTAACCAGAACCCACTAATAACATGCGCATCTCCTCAAGGTAGTTAAGCTTCCCATAAAGCTTCATTGAATTCCAGTCAGTAGTTGGGGAGAAATAGCCCGGACAAGAATTGCACTATATGTACAGTTTATAGAAAATTTCAAAGGGCCATAACTCTGTGAAAAATCATCCGACCATAACCGGCTGATAATATGCACATCTCCTGTTGGTAGTGAAGCTTCCCATAAAGTTTCATTGAATTCCCGTAATAAGTTGCTGAGAAATAGCTCGGACAAGAATTGCACTATATGTACAGTTTATAGAAAATTTCAAAGGGCCAAAACTCTGTGAAAAATCATCCGACCATAACCGGCTGATAATATGCACATCTCCTGTTGGTAGTGAAGCTTCCAATAAAGTTTCATTGAATTCCCGTTATAAGTTGCTGAGAAATAGCTCGGACAAGAATTGCACTATATGAACAATGGAAAATTTCAAAGGGTCATAACTCTGTGAAAAATTATCTGACCAGAACCGGCTGATAATATGCACATCTCCTCTTGGTAATGAAGCTTCCCATAAAGTTTCATTGAATTCCGATCATTTGTTGCCGAGAAATAGCCCAGACAAGAATTGCACTATACAAATGTATGTACAGTTAATGGAAATTAAAGGGCTATAACTCTGTGAAAAATCATCCGACCAGAACTGGCTGATAATATGCACATCTCCTCTTGGTAGTGAAGCTTCCCATAAAGTTTCATTGAATTCAGGTTATTAGTTGCTGAGAAATAGCCCGGACAAGAATTGCACTATATGTACATTTACTGGAAAAAATTAAAGGGCCATAACTCTGTGAAAAATCATCCGACCAGAACCCGCTGATAATACGCACATCTCCTGTTGGAAGTGAAGCTTCCCAGAATTTTTTTATTGAATTCCGGTCATTAGTTGCTGAGAAATAGCCCAGACAAAAATCCGGACGGACACACGCACGCTCGGACGGACAGACGAAGCGGCGACTATATGCTCCCCCCAAATTTTTTGGGGGGGAGCATAAAAACACTGATACGAAATATCTCGAATTTGTATTAGTTCTAAATATCATAGGTTATGCTATTATACAATACTTGATGCATTACTTTTGTTAGTTTAGCACTGTAAAAATTTGAAATGAGAAGTTAAAGTTTTATAACGTAAAAAGCCCATAACTTCCTTACAGAAGACAAATAAGAAATGGGTAGTACAAGTTTTGTATTTTAATATAAACAAGAGGGCCATGATGGCCCTGAATCGCTCACCTTTAACTAGAATTTGCCCGGTGACCTAATTTTTGACCCCAGATGACCCATATACGATCCAAAATCAGATATTATCAAGATAAACATTCTGACCATATTTCATTAAGATAAGATGAAAACTATTATAAGCACATTTACTTCTATGTATGAAAAAATTGTATGCCCATTAAATAAAAAAGCCCCATGCATATTGTCAAAGTCACCATAACAAAGGATAAGCAATATAATTCTTTATTTTTAAGCAACAAAAGAACTAAATATGATGTTAAAAAACACTATGCATGCTTCCTGGAATAAGATGGATATTCTCTAAATACCTAAGGCCGGACGCCCTTAATTTAAAGCTTTAATAAACAAAAGTTGCGTTTGTAAAAATAAATGGACCGAAAGAAATTACTCACAAAAAATGAGCTAAATATCTGAAAGCGTTGCGTAAAAAACCTCCAGAAAACCGTTATTCAAGAAAATTTCTTAGTCCAAGGCCCATAACTTTGCCAAAAATCAATGGACCACAAGGAATTTCACACTTCATCTGTAGGTCATGTAGGTAGACTCACATTCCGAAAATCAGCTCAATATCTAAAAGGGTTGAGTAAAAAACCTCTGGAAAACGGTTATTATAGTGAACATTTCTAAGTCCAAGGCCCATAACTTTGCCAAAAATCAATGGACCGAAACAAATTTCACACTTCATCTGTTGGTCATGTAAGTAGACTCACCTACGGTGACAGACAGTACGACTACAATATGCCACCCTACTGGGGGCATACACACAAATGGGCTTCGCTCTGGAAAAATAGGGCTTAATGCATGTGCGTTTAGTGTCATCGACACTTTCTGCCTAGACTGGATTTACGCTAAGAAGAGACTTCCTTTCAACAAAAATACAATAAAAGCGGAAAGTGTCTTCCCAGGTCAGTCTGTAAGGACTGCACAAGCAAATCTGGGATGACACTTACCCATGCGGGTCGGACATGCCCAGATTTGTGGGGGTCAGCTGGCCCGCACTACCCCAGGGGCTGGACCCCGGGTTGTACGCCGTGTGTCTACTGGACGGGTTGCTGCTGGAGAACACCAGGCTGGGCTCGCTGGCTGCCCCCGGGCTCCTGATGGGCGACACAGAGAAACCAGTATCTGAAATAGGGACAACCAGGGTTAAATACTGAATATGAAAGTTTACTAATATTTTGTGTGATACCAAATTTTGGGAGAAAATTAACCGCCTTTTAATATTGGCTACAATAATGACATACCTGAATCTTGAATATAGACAACCACAATATAATATTGGCTACAATAGTTTATTTTATAAGATACCTGGGTCTTGAATCAAGGTAACCAGCATTTAAACTTTCTATGATTTTCTACTTATAGGTTGAATGCTGTAAGCATGTAGAAATTGTTATCCTATTGAAATATAGATATATAGATAACAAATAATTCATTACTTATTAGGACTTTTTTATTTGATGCTTGAATCCCTTAAGCATGTAATAATTATCTGGAATACTTTGGAATCACTTGAATTCGCGGGGTACACATTTTGTGCAATTTCAATTCCAGACATATTTTCGCAGTTTTAGATTCGTGCAAAGCCGATTTTGAACAAGTATGTGTTTAACACAAATATCTGTTTAACTTTCTTAGAACATCTTTGAAAGGTTTGCAAGCTATCTGTAGCCTTGCAAGAGTAACCTACCATTGTCCCTGACCCCCAGTAGACGTTTCTGCATCTCTGTAACTGGGACCTGTGTATTGAACCACTTGTACCACAGGAATCTGGTGCAGTCAACAATCACAACTAACACAAGGAGTATCAGCATCCAACTTTCTGGAAAAAGTCATTTTTGTATTTGTGATAAATGAAAAGACTTAACCTAAAATATTTTCATTTAATAATGAAACGTTTTTATTTGACATTTGAAATTCACTCGATTATTAAAATGTATTTTCCAGAGTTCAAGTTTTCATGTGTGCCAGAGTTAATGTTTAATTAGTGGAACAAAGTAAAGTTAGTGTTAAAGCTTTTATTAAATACAAGTAGAATCTAAGTAATAAACTCAATTTAAATTATTGCACAGCTGAGAATTCTAATGCCCATTATATGACCAGGTTCTTGTGCCAAACTTGTCATCTCCCCATGCTTAACACTTGTGCCCTGACATTCTTAAAAGTTACATGATGAATGGGATCTATGGCTCGACATCTTACAATTGACCTTTGATCTATAAGTGTGTCCTTGACCTTGGACTTCAGGCACTTTTCTGGCATATCTATTCAAACCGAAATTGTAATAAAAATTCCCAATGGGAAGTGTTTTCCCAAATTTCCCCAAAAATGTTTTTTTTTTATATAAAAAGTGTCCAATTATAATTATATTTCAATTTTATTTCAATTACATCTAACACAATATATAACTATAATTTCTATTATGTTGTTGTTTGAATTTGAATGATTATAAAGAGTTACATTTAATTAGTTTTTCCCAAATCAGTGAACTTTTCACGCGAAAAAATTCCCAATCACGAAATTGCATTCTTTTCCAAAAATGGCCAGGAAAAGGCCTTGACTTAGAGATCTGGTTCTTGCACAAGAATCTCATTATGTTTAACAGTTCAAGTTATTTTGATGACCTTCAATCATGTCAATAGTTGACAAAGTTACACTCAACAATCAGTACAAAGGTATCATACATACATCTTACCAACTAACAGGATGACCTCTATTTGACCCCCACTTCATTGATGGGTGTTAGTAATAAGAAAAAAAATGTACAAGTAAATTATTTCATTTCTAAATTTTTAATAAAGCAAGAAAACAGATTATTACCTATATACCAAAATACTGATGTGTCTTGAAAATGGTTTCAAATATGTGTGTGCTCCTGAAATCCATAAACAACCTTTTATTGAAACACATAAATACATAGATACCAGAAAAAAGTGTGTGGAGAGCTTGACAACATTCATCTGATACTTATTATTTATTAAGCTTATACACTTATTAAACATAAATCACAAACTTGAACTGAATTAAATCATGTGTACATGTGTTTCTTGAATAAAATGGGAATAAACCGTTTATCAGTGGCATATTCTGCTATAATCTTTTAAATATAACTTGATCTGAAATGTTTACTTAACTATTCAAATACATGTATCAATAGTATATGATTTTCTCTAAGATTAAAAACTGAATCTGAATGTTAACTAACCACAACTCATATATTTGTCATTGCTAATCTTACAACTCATATATTTGTCATTGCTTATCTTATTCTCATGAGTTTTTTTTAATACTTGCTCAAAGTAAAGACAAACATTTTTTTACATTTCAATATATATTCCAACAATGGCTACAATGCAGTACACAATGGACTTCTGGGAATGTCTGACATCTCTGTACGACAGGCGTTTCTTCCAGGATTTCTCGAGGATATCTGTTGATATCTTCCCTTGGAGCAAGGGCAAGGGGGTGGGGGGGGGGCATTCAGGATGACCCATCTGAAACAATTGACCCTTCCACATGATAATCATATCAGTCCTTCCCAAAATTATAATTTATTGCCGGTAAGGAGGTCCAATAATAATACAGCCTTTGGCGGCCCGGACTGATCATTTCTGGCCCAAAACAGACAAATGTAGAGGAAAGACAAAAATGAGACTTTTTAACAATATTTTAATATAATTATAATTATTATATCACATATCCAATCTACACATGTATATCAATAAAATAAACATTATTTATCAATTTACTACGATATAGTAATCATGCATTTGTTCATGCAGAACATCCAAGATTTTTTTGCATTTGCGTCTTCATCCTGGAAGTCAGATGTTTTCCTTTTGCATCGATACTTTTCTGAAAATGGCTTATGGAATTCCAAATTTCGTCATTATTTTATTACCGGACACGAGGTCCTGCAATATAAGAATCATTTCCGGCTTTTCCCATTTATTATCGGAAAAATCCGAGGACCGTCTGTATTTGGGAAGGACTGAATCATGTTAACAAGCAAAAAACTAATAGCCAGCTTTTTGTTGCTGGGGTTCACAGTTCTTATGAGGGAAAATAATGCAATACTTTTCTTCTATTGAATTATCTCCAAGAAGTAATTTAATGTTTTAAAAGCTTTTAATACCATGAAAAAACAGCGTGATTTTGACTCCTAAATTTAAATTAATTTGACAATTACCAGTAATTAACAAGTGCCCAATCCAGATACTTCAGTCAACAAAAAACTAAATATTTCTTACCTTTATTTTTTGTTTTTACAAAACTAACAGATAAAATGAATCAGCAAGTAATACAAACTAATGAGAATTATATCATAAGGTAAAAAAAAAACACAATCTAAATTCTAATGAGGCTTTTTTGTCAGACTTAAAACGTACAAAATGCCCTTTTTAAAAGTCAAGTGCCATGCGTCTCTAATCTAAATAAGAAAGAAATATTCGAAGAACTTGCTGATGTTCGGAAAAAGCATTCGAATAAATTTATTGTAGCCCACCTAAACATAAATAGTTTAAAATCTATTTTTTTGGAAATATATGATATGTTGTGCCCTGACATTCTTAATCCCTTACATGATGTATGGCTCGAAATCTTAGATGCAAAGCTTGTAGATCTTTTATATATATCGGAAACCAAAAAAGATAACTCCTACCGCAGTGCCATTTTCAAAATTCCAGGATATAAATTTGAACGCAGAGATAAGAGACCTAAATGGCGGAGGGTTAGCAGCTTATATTTGAACAGACATTCCATCCAGGAGACGTATAGATCTCGACCCGGACAATCTAGAAAACATTATTTTTAAAGTTAATTTAAATAAATCAAAATGGTGTTTTTTCTGTGTATATTGACCACCAAGTATGAACAACAATTCTTTTTCGGAAAACTTTTGTAAAACTTAAGATAAATGTATTAGTGTTTTTGATTACTATGCTGTCATTGGAGACCTAAATTATGATCTTCTCTGTGAAACCAAAAGCAAATTTTTAACAGATAGAGCACCGTCGGGTATTATCGACCCTTTAAGCGATTTTCTGTGGTACTGTGTGCTACTTGCAACAGTCTTCATTGTAAACATTTATACACAAACTGCTCATTTGATTGGTTATAAATGACCAATGGAATTTACTGTATTATACTGACTATTTTGGTAATGTATAAAATTCTTACTTGATCACCGTCTGCTATTATCGACCCACGTCGGCTATTATCGACCCGCTAATATAACTGGGATGTCACCAAGGCTATTTTACGTCATAAACGTTAGGTTTATGTAATAAAGAATTTATTATCAACACATGTTTTACGTAATTGATTAAATTTTAATAACAGCTAAACACAAATACTAATTATCCAACAATAAATCAATTACCCTTATACAAAATAGTGTTATAGCGCAAAATATTTCACACATGGCAGTAACAACTTGCTATGTTGGAAAGGAATTACACATTATAAATGCATATATTTGTTTGTATTTTGAAATTATTAACTAATCTGAACCAATAAAAACAAATCATACAAATAACACGGTCTATTCACAACATTTTGGGCACACAAAAGCATCCTGCACAACATCCTGCGAACCCGAACACACGGCGTGCCACCAGTGACTGCACAATTCACAGCAAACCCATGCATCTTCAGGACTATCCTTTGATTTTATTTGTTCGCATAGTGGACACACTTCGTAAAAACTTTCCTCATAGTCATCGCTATCGTTGTCCATGAATGGAATGCTGTTCGTTGAATCGTCGCTTTCTGAATCACTGGCGATTTTCTTAGATTTCTTGCCACGTTTCCGCTTGGTTTGTTTTTCTTTTTTCTTCCGATCCTTTTCTTCTTCCTTTTGCTTCTTTTTCAACTCACGGGCTTTCTTACGTTCCTCTTTTGCTTCAGCCTCCCTCTTCTTCGATTCTTCCCGCTCTCTCAGCATTTTAAGCGCGTCCTGCCCTGAAATGGCTTTCGGCAGTTTCTGTCGCACTTGGCTGACTGGCTTTTTAAACTTAGCAACAGGAAGTGTCAACAGCTGAAAAGCAGCAGACACCGAGGGTCTTGGTTCTTGACAATTTTCATGAACCGCCGAGACCAATCTATTGTCCGCATTCGCCTCTGTATTTTGGTTCATTTCCGGTTGAACATCAATCGCAGATGCTACTGCTTCGTTCTCTTTAGCCACATGCGTGCTGTTTTTGATCGGAGCAAGTGCTGATGGACCCAGTTTTGTTGAATCAATACCATCCGCACTTAGTGGGAACAGTCCGGATCGTCTGAAGCCATTTGCCGCATTTTGAAAAGTGGCGACTTGCTTCCATGTGTCGGAAAACACAGCCGGAAAATCCTTCTTTGTCATGGCTTGGCCAATATTTTGCATCTGCCATTGCTTCACTGCAGCGTGCCACGCGGATTTCATGGGCGAAAATAAACCGATGTCGGCAGCTTGGAGTATGTGCGTAGCATTTGGTAGTAAGCAATACAGAATTATTTTATTTTGTTCACAAAACTCCGCAGCTTCCAGTGTCATGTGTGTTGAATGACCGTCCACAAAAAGTAAGACCGGCATTTCAATTTTCCGCTCTGTGGCAAATGTTTTAAGAGTTTGTAAGAAACTTACAAAAGTCGCGGAATCCATCCAGCCATTCGGCGTCGCGGCGTAAGTGGCCTCTGGGAAACCTGAAAGACCGATGTCTCGAATTCGCTCCCCTGGGAATAAAATCATTGGTGGCAGATATTCCCCAAAGGCATTGAAAGCTGCCATAACGGTGATCTGGGTCTTGTTAGAGGTCACCACTTGATACACATGACGGGCTCCAGTGGGCGCTAGAACCCTACCAGCATTGACTGCCAGCGGAAACCCAGTTTCATCCGCATTGAAAATTCTCCGTGGATTTTTAAGAAGATCTTCGTAATCTGGGATTTCTTTTTTTAAGTAGTTTTCAACACCCGTAAACCAACCTTTTACCATATCTATGGTTACACTGGCACGTTCATGCCCCAAACTCATAGGCTTGCGAAAGGACATTTCAGGGTGTCGTCGAAGAAACCCGGAAAACCAATCTTTACCGGGAAGATTGTTTTTGAATGGATTTTCACGACCGTCAACGATTAGCACGCGCTGTACTTGCGAGAGAAATTCTTTTCCCGTTAACGGATAGCCGATTTCGCACATCCGATTCGCGTATTTCACTAGGTGCTTTTCTTCCTCGCCTGTCAGCACCGTTTTCCGCCCGACACGCGTCGGTTCTTCTGGAACTCGTCCCGAAAGCTTGTCTAAAAGTGTTGTTTTCGGAACGCCATAGGCCTTTGCAGCTGCCTTCCGACCCATCTTACCGCTGCGCACCATTTCCAATGCCATAGCCATTGATTCCGGGGTGTACTTAATGCGTTTTCTTGCGTGAATTTGGGTTGACATGTCTAAAAAAAAATGAAATATTTATTTTATTACATAAAACCCCGATGCTTTTTTGTTGTTTGACTTATTTGTTGGTGTTGACGGAGGGGGGTCGAAATTAGACTCTTTTTTTTTCAAAAGTCTTTCAATATCGACCCCCCGTAAACTGTATAAAACAACCTTTAAATTTAATTTATTTGCTGTTGTAACCCTTAACAACGAATCATTTTGACGGTTATTCATTCATTTCATTTGAACACGTAACATGCATTTCATAAAACGATCAAACGTGCGGTACCTACCTTTAAACCGCTGTTTAATAATCGCGCCAAAAAATCGATGCGAGAAGCTGTCCGTTGTAAACAAACCGAAGTGGTAGTAAAACCAGTTGTAAAAACGTCATCAATGACATCATACAATTTAAACTATGATGACGTAGAATTAATGCTTACATCACTTTAACATTTCATTACGTGTCACAGGGTCGATAATACCAGCAGGTCGATAATACCCGACGGTGCTCTATATTAGAAATTTTTAACTTGACCAATATTATAAAGAATCCTACATGTTTAAAAAAAAGGCTGTACTCCATCCCTATTAGATGTTTTTCTGACATTTTTTCAACTGGCATTAGAAACTGTCATAATATGATAAGTACTGTCATTAACAATACTGTTCCTAGGAATGAAAAACATAAAATTGCATACAGGAGTTTCAAAAAGTTCAATATTGAATCATACAATGAAGACCTTTGTAACTTAAATATTGACGGCTACAAATGTAATTCGGAAAACTTAGATTCAGTGTACAACACATTTGTAAATGATGTTGTTGAAGTTATGAATAAACATGCTCCATTCAAACAAGCTCACAGAAAACCTGTTCAGCTACCTTATATGAATAAGGAATTAAAGAAATCTATCTTCAATAAAAAAAATGTTATTTAACAAATATACTAAAGATAAAAGTTCTAAATCTTGGGAACAGTATCGTAAAAACAGAAACTTTGTCAAATAATAATGAAGTAGCTGATATTTTCAACGACTTTTACCTAAATGTTGTGAAAGATATTGGAAAAGATTCTACTTTTGATGAAAATAACCATCCTAGTATAGAACAAATTCTAGGACAAAATATCTCTCAAGATTGTTTTAACTTTTTGCACGTTGAACAATCCACAGTTTCAAATATTTAAATAAATTTAATGCTAAAAAAGCTTCCGGCATTGATAAAATATCTATCAAACTACTTAAATTAGGTTCGCAGTCACTTGACCCTTTTTTTACACATTTTATAAATAAATCTATTGATACCGGAATTTTTCCAGATAGACTTAAGCAGGCACAGGTAACTCCAGTATACAAGAAAAACGACCCCCTAGAAAATTCCAACTACAGACATGTGAGTATTCTACCAGGTCCTTCAAAAATCTTTGAAAAAGTACTTGCAAATCAACTTACATTACATTTTGATAACATTTTCAATAATTTCTTATGTGTATTCAGAAAAGGACATGGATGCCAAACAACTCTATTGAAACTTGTCGAGGATTGGAAAGACTCCTTAAATAGTTTGGTGCATAATCTTCTCTCTAGAAGGAGTGCTGTATCGGAAGAAGAAATACTTTTGTTAAGGTTGGGACGTAGTTATTCTTGACTGCTCTGAGCTTTTATGAGTACGAACGTACAGCTCAGAGTTATTCCTCGTATCCACC
>VMBQ01004207.1:81535-92097 GCA_007657795.1 Dreissena rostriformis | reverse complement strand
ATTCTAACTGGAAGAGGACCATAATTGAAACTTATTGACCGCTTATGTTTAAAAGAAGTGGTACATTATAGACGATTTTGAGTTCAGGTATATTTTCCACAATATATTGAAAATTTGTAAAGACATAAAACAAACTAATAAGATTATATTTCAAGTTGGATAGCAATAGCTTGGGTGGGATGGTTGGACGGTCTTTCAAAAAAAAAAAATATATATATATTTGTGGGTTTTNTTGCATATAATTTGATATATAAAAATGATGTTGAATATATTTTGTTGATTCTAAAGAATTAATTCAATGTTATTGTTTTATGGATATGAGACAATACAATGTTTTCAAGACAGAAATACAAGCAGACTAACTAAGTATACTGGCAAAACATGAATTAACCTACATAAACCGTATATAATGTGCGTCATTGCCATTCACTATGAGTTGCTTAGCAACTAACACACAACTACAGTTGCTAAGAGAAATGGTCAGCAGGACTGTCACAGTTTAATAGTTTAAACTGTACCCTTTTCTGGGCCCCTTTGCAGTCGACTTTTAAAGTTTAGTTTTACAATTATTCAGCATTACAAACTTTTCCTCTGATTGTTTTCAATAACTGTTTAGATTAAAATGACATAGTAGTAGTAATTTTATCTTTAAAATGCTTAGTTATTATTCTATATAGATCGGTTCTTCTGAGCTGAATATTTGAAGGTAAGTAATCACAAAAATAAATAACTAATATACATTTTTGTAACAAGATGTGTTTGTGAAACACTATGTCCCCTATTGCTATTTCGACTCATATATTTGACCTTTGACCTTGAAGGATGGCCTTGACATTGACCTTACACCACTCAAAATGTGCAGCTCTATGAGATACAAATGCATGCCAAATACCAAGTTGCTATGTTCAATATTGCAGAAGTTATGGCCAAAATGAGCGATTTTGACCCATATAATTGACCTTTGACCTTGGAGGATGACCATGACCTTGACCTTTCAGCACTCAAAATGTGCAGCTCCATGAGATACACATGCATGCCAAGTATCAAGTTGCTATGTTGAATATTGCAAAAGTTATGGCCAAAATAAGCGATTTTGACCCACATAATTGACCTTTGACCTTGAAGGATGACCTTGACCTTTCAGCACTCAAAATGTGCAGCACCATTAGATACACACGCTTGCCAAATATCAAGTTGCTATGTTGAATATTGCAAAAGTTATGGCCAATGTTAAAGTTGGAGCAAACCAACCAACAAACCAACCAACAAACCAACCAACAGACCAACCAACAGACAGGGCAAAAACAATATGTCCCCGAGTATATACTGGGGGACATAAAAAGTAAACTCTGTTTTAAAGTCAGTTAATTGTCAGTCAAAAGAAAAATTACCCCTTAAATACAATCAAACTGTGACAAAACCACCTCATTGCAGACATTGCATATATCCAAAGGTTGCCTCAGCTCAGATTGACAAGTTTTTGTACCAGATGTTCATAAGTTATCAGAGATTAAAAAATAAAGGTTAACTTATTAAATGAGCCTCGTTCTGAAAAAACTGTGCTTAATGCATGTGCGTAAAGTCTAGTATCTTGGACGACACTTTACCCTTTTAGGATTTTTTTTGTTTAAAGGAAGTCCCTTCCTTGCAAAAATTTTGTTAAAGGGGAAAGTGCTGAGTGCACAGGCTAATCTGGGATGACACTTTACACACATGCATTAAGCCCTGTTTTCCAAAAACAAGACTCAAAGTTTTATGCTTTAACTGAGCATTTCTGAATTCTACCAAAACTAGTTTCTGGTACCATAAACACTGCAACAATGCTTTTTGCAAAGAGGAGAAAGGACAAAAATTAGCAACAATTTTCAAGCAAAAACATACATTTACTTTCATTTCAGCTTCCTCTTATACAAACAAATTTTGTATAGCAAGACAAAAGAAAATAGAGCAAAAAGAAGAGGCATGCAAGCGATTTGAAGGCATATATGCAAGGTCAGGGTAACATCAAGAATATAAAGCCAATAAGGTCTATAACTAGCCATAAACCAATGCATAAGCATAAACATAAACACAGATCGGTTCAGCGAGTTTTGCGTATTGGGGTCGCTTCCGCGCAGGCTTATACCTTCACTATTTCTTCGCCCTCTACCTTCATCAAATGCTCAAGGTGTTTCTTTAGTACGGTCTGATCGTTCATTACCTCTTGCCACCGTAGCAAACCGAGCAAGTCGACTGTTGGTTGTTGTTAGAGACATTTATAAGTTGTTCAATTAATGAGCCGTGCTCGGGGAAAACTTGGCTTAATGCATGTGCGTAAAGTGTTGTCCCACACTAGGCTTTTCAGTCTGCACAGGCAAACACTTTCCGCTTTTATGGTGTTTTTGTTTAAAGGAAGTCTCCTCTTAGCAAAAATCCATTGTAAGCAGAATGTGTTGTCCCTGTTAAGCCTGAGCAGACTGCACAGGCTTATCTGGAATGACACTTAACGCGCATGCATAAAGCCCGTTTTTTTGTCCAGAACAAGGCTTGAATAATCCTTTCCAATAGTATTAACCAAGCAAGCCTGCTGTTCCTTTTTTACAGAAATAAATCAGACAGTCATTACATTTTTAAGTTCTTCGAGGCTGAACTTGGCTCATCGTGGAATATGTTGATTTTCCCGCAAGCCGCAAAGTAGTTCAATCAAAGTTTAACACAACAACACCAAGAAAATACAATTTTAAACAATTGACAAAAAAGACAAATCTAAAAAGCAGCTCCAACAGCTAAGAAATTAAAAATTCCTTTGTGAAGAGAACATAAACTATTAAATACATGTAAAGGTAAAAGCACACAATAATTATTTGAAGTAGCAAATACAATGTACAAGGACGTTTTGAAGTTTTCTCATTTTGATATAATTTCTTGTACTATTGGGCCATAACTATAGGGATATCTAAAATTTTGTATTGAACGTCCAGGCATGACTTTGTGTAAAATGTTAAAAAAACAATGCTCGTCACCATAGGATGACATATGCCCACTTTTTCCACATTTTTCGAAACCTAAACGCAAATTTTAAAGTTTAAGTGTGACGGAATTTCAGACGGACAGAAGAACGGACGGACAGACGGACAGTGCGATCCTTTATGCCCACCTTCGGGGGCATAAAAATCTCTTCTAAAGATCAGACATGGAATGTATTAATGACTCAGTGCAAAGCTTGTGTTAAATTTATCTAAATATCGGACTTTATTACTGATATACCAATAATATATTTTCTTTTGTAAACCAAATCATGAAATGGGCATATCCGAATTCGTTGCAAATATAACGATTTGCCCATGTGGCAACAATGAACCAATTTGTTACCTTTTTAACCTAATTTTATAACATTCCATTTGTGTGTGTTCAGAAATTATTACAGGCTTCACTATCCAAAATACGAAAGAAAAAAAAAAACATAACAAAAAAATATGGAAATAAAGAAGAAAATAAGTGCTAATTTACCATTGTGGGTCAATTTTGTTGAACAGACAAAGGTGGATATCTTGAAGCTGTCTTTAGTGCTGAGAGAGTATTGCCCGCTGAACAGTGGAATTTTCGGCATCTTGTGGGATCCTCCCTCTTTGACCGTGAAGTTTCCCGTGCCGACCATGTTCGATGCTTCCAGCTCTTTCATTGTAGACGGCAGGTCCAGGTAGGGGTTGTGGCCCTTGTCCTCCTTCTTATAGTCGATCTGTCATGAGAAAACCAGGCTAGCCAAATATTGTAGATTCATTTGAGTCTCATTCTGGGAAAACTGGGCTTAATGCATGTGCGTTTAGTGTCGTCCCAGATTAGCCTGTGCAGTCCACACACGCTAATCAGGGACAACTCTGCCCGCTTTTATGGTATTTTTTATTTAGAGGAAGTCTATTCTTAGGGAAAATCGAGTTTAGGCGGAAAGTGTTTCCATGATTAGCCTGTGCATTTTACCAAATGCTCAAATTATTTTCCCCTGTCTTGTAAAATGTAAAGCTCCAAAGGGAGCTTTAAATAGAGAATATTACGAAACCTGAGCAGTCCAATCTTAACTCGTTATAAGACTTTTTATTATAGAAAATTATAGTACCTTGTACAGTAAAATTTAAAACCCCAACAAAAGCATATAATAGGGAACATTTTTGTTCTTTATATCTGTATTTTTTACCAAAAACCCAAAATTGATGTTCCCATCCTATATCACATGAAGCCCCATTGAAGGCGTTTATAAGAATATAACGGTTCTTTGTATAGAAGCCCGATTGAGGGCCTTTATAAGGAATATAAAGGTACCTTGTACATTAGAAGGTCATGTTCACCATCCATCAGTGTTGTACCATTCTTGTTCAACAGCTTTACAAAGGCCATCGCAAATGGCCGCTCATTCTTATCTTTTGCTGAAAATATATAATATATAATATTATTCGTGGGACATTCATTTTTATTGATTTTGTGGGTTGACCGACCCATGAATTCATCACAAACACATCAGAAAATGACCAACGCTAATTCCTCATTTTTTTAAATCAGTGATCCACAAATTTACTTGTGCATGAAAGTCGTTTTTTGGAAACCACCAAATTTCATGCCGAATACATGATTTTACAGTATATGCCTATCAAAAACAAACACACATTCACAGTCAAAGTTTACCAAGTGGTGAAAGTTTTTACATAAGTTTAAGGCTGCATTTCAGAATAACAGCATTAAAATCCCATTCCGTTCGTGTACTGAGAACAATCAAAGTCCATTTCCAGGAACAAACTAGTACAAGTTTTTTTTGGAAAGTCCTCAATTACGTTACCTAAATGCGGACCAAACAGGAAACCCATCTGTTGCAAGGCGGACACCATATCCACAACACTTTTGCAAAAATAAAAGTCTTACATTCATTTCTGGATTTGTGTTTGAAGAGGAACTTCAAATGTAGCCCACGGAACTCAAGGTCAGTTGAGACAGCGACCTGTAATAAAATAAAGATAGTGTTGTAGATGAGTTCAATTAAAAAATACACATTTACATAGCAAAACAATATGCATTAGCTTCAAAGTCTAAGTAAAATGTTCAAGCCTTTCTTATATCTGTATAGTAAAGGTAGAGATTTTTCAACTTTACTACCTAGATGCTTTGTAAATGTATGTCATTGACTTCTATTATATATATATTATAACTTAAGATGGGTTGCCTACATATCTTTTCATCTCTGATTGCATTACATTATTGTGTTATTTTTCATATTTAATATTCATTTGTTTGCAGTCGAAAATTAAAATGTGTTGGAAAAATAAAACAAGAGCTGTCACCATAGGATGACATATGCCCCCTTGTTCCACATTTTTTGTAAACCTAAACGCAAAGTGTTTTTCCACATTTTTCGAAAACTAAACGCGAAGTGTGACAGAATTTCAGACGGACAGACAGACAGACGGACGGACAGTGCGATCACTATAATATGCCCGCCTTAGGGGGCATAAAAAATAAAGACAGTGTTCATATTTTCCCAAAATTCCAGTCACTTCCTACACAATTCTAGCGTCCCAATCAGATATGGTGAAATCTCAACATTTTGATCCAATTATAGACTTACATTTGTGTGTTCAAGTAATATAAGTTACACTGTTAGTAACTGATGGTGTATGGGATATACACCCTCAGTAATTTCATACCATACGAGAGCGAAGCTCGAGTATGGTATGACATTACTGAGGGTGTATATCCCATACACCATCAGTTACTAACAGTGTAACGATTATATCACACCGTCTACCTTTAAAGTATATAATATANCTAAAATAAAAAAAAAAAAAAAAAAAAAATTTTTTTTTTTTTTTTTTTTTCATATGATAATTCATAAATCTCTTATTACATTGTAATTAGTTTAATCCTCATTATAGACATTATATTTGAATGGTTTAATAATAATGGGAATAATACAATTATTTATAACATAGATTAACATGCAATAGAAAGCATTCCAGAAACACCCGCGCGCTCGAACGTGCCCTTTTCACAAAATACTGCGCGTCGAAAGTGCCCTTTTCACAAAATACTGCGCATCGAAAGTGCCCTTTTGACAAAAAAGCCCCCCTGCCCTTTTCAAATCCTAGCTGGAGCACTGTTTATATGATTTTGTTATCCTTATTTGAATTATAGGCCTGAAGTTTCAATAATTGTTGATAAAAAAATCCCAATTTGGTCCATTTTGCTGATAAAAAATTCCCAAATTTGTCATTTTATCGATTAAGAAAATCCAAATTTTCCCTAAATGGCTGGAAAAACCCCTGCATAACAGATTCTGCACCCACCTTGAGATATTGAACAAGAACCTGTTGCTTAGCAACCTCAATAGCAACAGATGGGTCCTTCTGTGTCTCTGAATCCAGGGATTTAGCTGCAGTCAAACACGCCAAGTGTTTCTTGTCTGAAAATTAATGTTAACAATAAGAGATTTTTATTTAAGTCTGTTTCATAACAAGAGAAAACCAATAAAGCAATTTATCACCAATAAAGCAATTTATCACCAACAAAGCATTTTTTTTTCAGCTTCAGCTGCAGTCAAACACGCCAAGTGTTTCTTGTCTGAAAATGAATGTTAACAATGAGAGATTTATATTTAATTTTGTTTAATAACAACAAAAGAATACCATTAAAGCAATACATTTATATATTTTNATATATATATATATATATATAGTCGAGCTAAAACGTGTTATGGAATTTTACTGCTGAATAATAAACTCAATAAACAAATTATTGAGTTTATTGACAAAGTTTTGCTTTTTGGGGTTTGGGGGTAATTGCAGTCAGATTTTTTGGGGGAAAATGTTACTTTTTGCCATTGGGTAACATCCTGTAAGAGGCTGTCATTTTGGGCAAAAAATATCACTGCAAACATACCCAGCTGCCATATAGATTAGCTGCACAGCTGCACGACTCTCCTCCGGCGTGGTGCCTGGAATCTTGAGCGTGAATCTCTCCCACAGCATCTGTATGACGCTCTGGCCGAGCTCTCCAGACTTCATAAGCTGAACAATCTGCAACCAACCGTCACAGTGGGCAATCACCATTTTATTTGTACTATTACAATATAATATACTGAACAAGGTTGTCTTTGCGTAGTGGATATGGTGTCCGCCTAGCGATTGGGAGGTCACTGGTTCAATCCCCACTGTGGGAGCTTTCTTTAGATCCCCCAAAGACACCAAGTACTGGTTCTGGGCCCATGAAACGGACTCGAGAGCGTTTCAATAAGCCTGTGGCTTTTGATGTTATCAAGCTTAAATAAATAGGTTTATAAACTAACCATGACAGCAGACCATTACCATATTATTTGTACTATTTCTTGAGATATATACTGAACAAGGTCGCCTTGGCGTAGTGGATATGGTTATTTATCAATGTTTTTAGAAATACAATTTGCAATTTAGCGATAATGATTATATACAGTTATATAGGGGATTTTTTTCACTAGAACACACATTCTTTTGGAAACATTGCAACAAAGGCGTTTGATACAAATAACATTTAAACACTGATATCTCATTTTAAAGGAGAACTTATGCATGAGAAATTCATTTTTATCAATAAAAATATTTTGATGATAACCGGTAGCTCAATAAATAAAGGATATTTGTTGGATTTGGTGGAATATCAATATTAATTCACAAATTTTCATAGTAAACATATTTTTTTCTATGATCACGAGTGAATTAAAATCAATATTCCACCAAATCAAACAAATGATTTTCATATTTTTGAAATAATGACGTCGTAACGTCATGAAAATGAGGTCATTTAACAGTATAACAGTAAAAATTATTGATAATTTTCACTGTTTGAATCAGTGAATAAATTTATCAGTTTTAATTCACATATATTTCTCTATAATATAAAGAAGTGAAACTCCAGTTGCTCCAGCAGTATTGTATTCCTATTATACACACATTTCTGGTCCTTAATTTATGGCAAGTGACCAATTGCCAATACAGTATGGCACAATACGAAACAACATACACACATAGTAGAATAAAGCTGGGGCCACGGGAAAGCAAAACATAACAACAGTTAATGGTAGACAGAATCTTACCAGCCCTTCAAGGGAAGTGAGGTCACAAAGGGTGGCTCCCATCGTCAGGGCAGACAGGTTTTTCACGATGGCCTGGGCTTTCGACCTTTAGAAAGAAAGCAGTGGGCCTATATGAACAGAACAGATAGTTTATTTGCAACCTAAGCATATACAACTCATCGCAAAAAATAAAATAAAGCATGCATTAAAAAACAAGAGCAGCGCATAGGGGATGCCAACGCTCGGCTGTGGGTGCTTGGATTTTGTTTTTTTGACCTTTGACCTTGAAGGTCATCATTGACCATGACCTTTTCACCACTCAAAATGTGCAGGTCGATGAGATACACATGAAAAAGCAACAAAAAAAATAAAATGTTTTGACCTTTGACCTTGAAGGTTGACCTTGACCTTGGACCACTTAAAATGTGCAGCTCCATGAGATACACATGCATGCCAAATATCAAGTTGCTATCTTCAATATTGCAAAAGTTATGGCCAATGTTAAAGTTTTCGGACGACGACGCGGAAGACGAGAGGGCTATGACAATCATCGAGTTTTCTTCAAAAACAGCCGAGCTAAAAATTATGATTTTGTGAGAATGTAATATGTAGGAGAAGGCTCTTAATTCGTTAACAAAATTTAATATATGTAATTAACAGTAAAACTTAAACTGAAAACATCTTCACCACTGTGGTATGACAGATGTAAATTGTTACTGGAAATCAGTGTTTGCTTTACAAATCAATAAGAATTCCTACACAGAATCAAATACGACTTCATCTTTAACCAAGCTATGCTACCTCTTTGCTCAGAACGAGCGTTAAAATACTTACACTGGTAAAGTTTCTTAGAAAACTATTGCTTTAAAAATGTTAGCAGTTCATCTTGCAGATTTAAAAACGTTCAAGGCACAAAACTTGGTAAAGATATAATGCCAATAACTATTTTCAACCAGTTTTGTGAACATCAAATGCGAATGTTAAAATAACGTGTCTAAAACACACAAACTGACATTTGCAACCTAATACCTGCCATCATAAATGCATAAAAGCAATACGTAACATAGACATCAGGCATTTTCCTGGAGTATCTACGGGTCTGTTAAATGGACCCATTCCCCAAAACAGAATTGTTGAAAAAAATCCAAATTTGAAAAAAAATCTATTTCAATTACTTACATCTAACAAAGTATACAACTATAATGTATATAATTTTGTTCTTATATTTTGAAACATTATACAGAGTTTTATTGAATTACTTTCCCAAATCAGCGAACTTTTCGCGCGGTAAAATTCCAAAACTGGAAATTGCATTTTTTCCAAAATGGCCAGGAAAAGGCCTGGACATAAATGATGACTGGCTTGTTATATATACCTTGCATTTCCAGCCTGAGGGTTGAGATACAGCCTCTTATACGCGCTCACGACTGCCTCTTTAATCCCCGCCTCCTTCGACCAGATCAGCGGCAACATTCTCCGAATGCCGATCATTGTCGACGTCAAGCCGAACTCGAAACCTGTGACGAAGAACTCAACGGCCTCCATGACGTCTGTGCTGGTCTTTGAGCCGAGAAGCTGAGCGATGACGGGTATGGAGTTCTGCAGCTGGGTGGCGAAGGCCAGCGACTCCTGTGGTTGTAAAGAAAAACCGTATAACGCAGAACAAGAATCTCACCCAGACACAGACTCAATGGGGGAGGACAAAAGCAAGCGAAAAAGCGCTTTTACTACAAAGATTAAGCCTGTTTTTTAATATTGGTGAAATTTTCCATTATTGGATTTTTTTTCAACCTACTCATTTACAGCAACCAGTGTTTTTCTTCGTTCAAATTTGGGTCCATTAGAGGGACCCATTCCCAATGGAAAAAAGTATATTTTTGTCCAAATTGAAGGTTTCAAAAAAATATTTACTTTTTAAAATAAGTCTCAACATTGAATTCACCTCAAATCCAGCTATTTAAGTTGAACCTTATTGAATATAATATTGAAATCACTTTTATTTCCAATTTAAAGCAGTTGTAAGCATAATCAACAACACTAATTTCCTAATTTTAATCAAAATGATGCAATTTTTCCCAATGCAAAGGGACCAGGCCCCATTCCCAAAATGGTTGAAAAAAAATCATCGGAAGAACAAGAATGTAGAACAAGACTCTCACCAGGGCCCGTATTCATAAACTTATTCTTAGATTTTAGTCTTAAAATAAAGAATATTCTTGAAACTGTTTATTTCTAATAGTATAATAAATTTCAATATGCCAAGAAATGTAAAACCTTTAACCCTTTGAATGCTGGGAAATTTGTCGTCTGCTAAAATGTCTTCTGCTTAATTTCTAAAATAAGCATTTTCTTCGATTTTTTTCAAAGAATACTATCAGAATAGCAAACAGTTTGGATCCTGATGAGACGCCACGTTCTGTGGCGTCTCATCTGGATCCAAACTGTTTGCAAAGGCCTTCAAAATTCGGTTCCAGCACTGAAAGAGTAAAGTCAC
>VMBQ01004207.1:56137-70469 GCA_007657795.1 Dreissena rostriformis | reverse complement strand
GTGAATTATTTCCCCTTACCTAGACCGTGGTTGTAGCGTTTCACCATGACCCCGAAATGTGACAGATGTGAATTATTTCCCCTTACCTAGACCGTGGTTGTAGCGTTTCACTATGACCCGATAAGGTGACGGATGCCAATTTTTTCCCCTTACCTAGACCATGGTTGTATTCTTTCACCAAGACCCCGAAATGTGACAGATGTGAATCATTTCCCCTTACCTAGACTGTGGTTGTAGCGTTTCACCATGACCCCGAAATGTGACAGATGTGAATCATTTCCCCTTACCTAGACTGTGGTTGTAGCGTTTCACCATAACCCTGAAATGTGACAGATGTGAATTATTTCCCCTTACCAAGACCGTGGTTGTAGCGTTTCACCATGACCCCGAAATGTGACAGATGTGAATTATTTCCCCTTACCTAGACCGTGGTTGTAGCGTTTCACCATGTCCCTGAAATGTGACATATGTGAATTATTTCCCCTTACCTAGACCCTGGTTGTAGCATTTCACCATGACCCCAATGATGTGACAGATGTGAATTATTTCCCCTTACCTAGACCGTGGTTGCAGCATTTCACCATGACCCCGAAATGTGACAGATGTGAATTATTTCCCCTTACCTAGACCATGGTTGAAGCGTTTTACCATGACCCCGAAATGTGACAGATGTGAATTATTTCCCCTTACCTAGACCGTGGTTGTAGCGTTTCACCATGACCCCGATGATGTGACAGATGTGAATTATTTCCCCTTACCTAGACCGTGGTTGTAGCGTTTCACCATGACCCCGATGATGTGGCAGATGGCGTCCTTTGTGTCCTTGTTGACTGCATGCGTGATCTCTGGGTTCTCCAGAAGCTTGTAGCAGCAGTTGGTCACCAGGCTTCAACACACATCTCAATGTCAACAGAGCCAGGATTTAATTCAGTGATTTGTTATGCATTATATTATAAAGCCTGTATCTTTTAGATTGGGAAAAGTAGCGCGAGAAACCATGAAACTGGGGAAAAAATGAAACATTATTAATATGATTATAAATAAGTTAACAGTATTCCAATTGTTTAGAAGTGCATGTTTGACTGCATTTTAAAATTCATATTATAAATTGATAGGGAATTTTATCAGTGTATAATTAACTCAATGATTGAGATTATTGGAAATGTTGGGCATCTTTTTGAGGAAATTTTGGTCAGATTTGTTTGGGGAAAACGTTCCTTTTTGCCATTGGCCTGTAAGAGGCTGTTATTTTTAGCTAAAAAAATCTCTGAAATTAAGTCTTTTTTTCCAAAAGTGGGATTTAAGTATGTTTTTACTTAAGCTTATTTTTATCTTTTTATTATTTTGGTCAAAATATAAGGTGATATTACTGCCTCCAGGTTCTTAATGAAACCTCTGCAGTGACTTCGACCCCATTCCCCTGCTCAAAAGGTATATATTTTTCCCTTTAAGCTTTATTTGAAAAAAAAGTTGACTAATTTTGGACAATAACTGACCAAGTAAGAGACATTTTTGTTATGTTGTCAGCTAGTTTCATCAAATTAAGTTTGAGAATAATATAATTCATCAGTTGTATAAGAGTACTTTTTAATTTCATAACAAAATAGAACATTTATAAAAATATAATTATGACATGCATATATAAAAAAAAATCCCTTTTGTCTCAAAATTCCCCCCACCCCATGGCATGGGCCCGCCACCTCTCCCATGTGGTTTACAAAAAACCTGCAAACCTACCTCACAAACTCCTCCTCCACCACTGGCGGGTCCCACAGCCTGTGAATGTTGAGCTGAACCAGGTTGAGTACTGTCTTCATGCCAGTCTCACGCTCTCTTGGCCAGTCCAGTGTTGTCGTGGGCTTTTTTTTGCGACCCTGTTACAAAATAGACTAATATGAAGTCTGCATTTTTATGAACTATAATAGTAAATTCTGATTGTTTAAAAGCTATTGAACAGAAATGTATTTTATTTACATTTTTTTTGTCTTTATGCTTAATATGTAATTGTTTAGTGCAATAGAATATGTTAATATTTTTAGCGCTATATAAATGCTATGTATTTGTATTACAACTGTGAGTTTTACAGAATAGAACTCCAGTAACGTGTTTTGTTGACATATTTTGATATACATGTAGCTGGCAAAGGTTTTTTTTTCAAAATGTTTTAGCTAACGATGTAATAATAATTCTGGCATGTTCGCTAAGTCGGGGGGAGCAAAGTTTTTGTCCCCAATTACACTTCCTAGCAAGTACTTGTTGGGAAGAGGGGCCCTCAACATTTTCATGACATTGGAATACACAATACACATGAAAGAGTTTGAAACATGTTGTCACATTAAATAATGAAAGTTATTAACGAAACGGCTACGCTGCACTGTCTTGCTTGAATTCCCATGTGAAATAGTGAAATATTATAAGCCTCAACAAAGTAAGAAAGAGCAACCTGATTTTGACTGCATGGCCAGGGGCTTTTAACAGATTTTTCACCCAGGTCTTTTTTTTCCAATCTTTGTGAAGCGGCATTGGCCCCATCATTTTGTGAAAAAATGCATCACAAACTTTTCAAAATTGTGAAAAATTTGAGTCTGGAACTTCTCAAAAGGTGTGTTAAACGGCCATTCTTTAAGAAGGTAAAAAAAGCCCTAGTCTCAGCAATACCTATACACATCACAGGGCTTTTCATCAGGAAATTGGGAAGAGGTTCTAGCTGACAGACAGACAGGCCAAAAGCAAAAAACAATTATTGAGTTTATTGGAAAAGTTTGGCATCTTTTGGGGGAAAAAATGTTACTTTTTGCCATTGGGAAACAGCCTGTAAATTTGGGCAAAAACATCACTGGCTCAGTTATAGCTATAAACATCACCAACCTTGTTCATGACGGCAGTGTTGGGCTTCGTCTCGTCTGACTCAAACAGCTCCATGTACTGACACAGCAGGTAGCAGGTCATCTTCACCATGTTCACATACTGCTTACGACCATAAGTGTCCAGCTCTCCCTCCAGGACACCGGGCAGCTTGGTGGACAGACTGACCGCAACTGGGCACATGTATAGATAGATGGGGATTAGTTTAGTTAAACCTAATTATTTAAGCTTGATTGCATGGAAAGCCTTAGGCTTATTGAAACGCTCTTGAGTCTGTTTCCTGGAACTAGAACTAGTACTTGCAGGGCCCTCAATCTGTCAAATCCACGGCCGAAATTCGGCCGCATTCCCCCCCCTGAAAAGTATACTTTTTTCCCCTTTTTGGGGGAAACATTCCCCCTAAAAAAAAAACAAAAAAAAAACATTTTTTTTTTATAGATAGATGTGTCTCATGGTTATTATATCTCAATTCTATTTTAATTTAATCTTGTCAAACATACTAAATTATGAAAAAAGCAATGAATATAGTGCAAACATGTACAAATGTTATAATAATGTAGAGAGTAAGTAAAAAATCCCCCCAAAAGGGAAACCCCGCGAAAATTCCCCCCGCTATCGGTAGCGACCCGCTTCCCCTAAAATGGATTGAGGGCCCTGACTTGGTGTCTTAGGGGGAGTTTGAAGGAAGGCTCCCAGTGGGGTTCGAACCCGTGACCTCCCGATGGCTTGTCGGACACCATATCTACTACGCCATGGCGGCTCAGTTTATTTATCAGACATATCTATAATTGTCTGTTCTTCAGTGTTGACCATCAGCTTCAGATTATATCATAATCATTTTATAACTTCAAACATTTAAAACAGTTAAACATTTCTGAAATAATGGTTCCAAACAATACGCATACAATGAATAATATGTATTAACCAGTCTTTACTGAAATTTATTTAAACCACTACCCAAATCCATATGCTTTCCTAGAATTAGAAAAAAAATCCAAAACCTGACTTATTTTTAGTAGCACAAATAACAGTTCATAAGCTGCAGGTTTAAGGGCTTATATCTCATGTGACTACCTAATTATTACATTCATATTATGCTCTATGTCTTAAACACGCAAGTTTGATAAACATGGTTTGAGTTTTATGAAAATATTTGTTCAACGTCCATTCCAGTACAAATTATATTCAACAAATATTCTTACTTTTACATATGTGTCCCCATGCATCTTCCTTGACTTCAGATTCTATATCCTTTTGCAAACTGCAAAATAAACAAGATTCTGTGTTGAATAAACATTGATGGCCTCAGTTGAAGGCTTCAAGCCCTGTCAGTATTGATGATTTTGCCCATTTCAAGGCTTAGACCAAAGTTAAGTCAAGGTCAAAATGAAGTCAGGTGTTGAGGGCGAGTTGCGAGTATTCATAGATAACATGCATGCAAGTATCAAAACTTTGTGGTATACAATAGATGGTAAACAAAACATGCAATTTTGGCACAACCTTGTACGGTTGGATGAATGAACAGGTCAATTCATATTTTTGCATAAGTAGATGCCCAAAAAACATAAAATCAGACAACATAAGAAAATCATAAATTAATATCAACACATTTTTAAGTACACTATTGAATAGTTAACACTAAATTAAAACTTTATGTGGTTTGTTATTTATACCATACCTGCCATAATTTTTCAGACCCATTCCGGGACATTGAGTTAAATTCTNGCTATCTCTAATATTGCAAAAGTTATGACCAAGGTTAAAGTTTTGGGACAGAATGACAGACAAAAATCTTTCGATCCGGGAGCAATTAAAAGAAAACAATTATTGAGTTGATTGGAAAAGTTTGGCATTTTTTTTTTGGTAAAAATGTTACTTTTTGCCATTAGGAAACAGCCTGTAAAGGGCTGTAAATTTGGGCAAAAAAATCACTGGCTCAGTTATAGCTATAAACATCACCAACCTTGTTCATGACAGCAGTGTTGGGCTTTGTCTCGTCTGACTCAAACAGCTCCATGTACTGACACAGCAGGTAGCAGGTCATCTTGACCATGTTCACGTACTGCCGGCGACTGTGAGTGTCCAGCTCTCCCTCTAGGACACTGGGCAGTTTGGTGGACAGACTGACCGCAACTGGGCACATGTATAATAAGGAAATTAGTTTAGCTTAAACCTATTTATTTAAGCTCGATGCATGGAAAGCCTTAGGCTTATTGAAACGCTCTCGAGTCCATTTCCTGGGACTAGACCCAGTTCTTGGTGTCTTAAGGGGAGATCGAAGGAACGCTCCAAGTGGGGTTCGAACCCATGACCTCACACAGACACCAAATCCACTACGCCACGGCGGCTCAGTTTATTTATCAGACTTATCTATTATTGTCTGTTCTTCATCAGTGTTTATCAGTGTAGAACACGACACATATGATTAAAAGAATGCACCACAATGTTTCTTTTAATACTTAAATACTTCTTCCCAAAATGAGCAGTTATCGCGCATGTAATTCCCAATTTGAAAGGCTAGGGCCTTTTCCCAATTTCCTGATGAAAAGCCCTGTACTACCTAATTATTACATTCATACTATGCTCTATGTCTTAAACACGCAAGTTTGATAAACATGGCTTGAGTTTTATGAAAATATGTTTTAAACATCCATTCCAATACATATTATATATTTAACAAATATATTTACTTTTACATATGTGTCCCCATGCATCTTCCTTGACTTCAGATTCTATATCCTTTTGCAAACTGCAAAATAAACAATATGCTGCGTTGAATAAACATTGATGGCCTTAATTGAAGGCTTCAAGACGTGTCAGTATTGATGATTTTGCCCATTTCAAGTCTAAGACCAAAGTTAAGTCAAGGTCAAAGTCAAAATGAAGTCAGGTGTTGAGGGCGAGTTAAGAGTATTCATAGATAACATGCATACAAGTATCAAAGCTTTGTGGTTTACAATAGATGGTAAACAAAACATGCAATTTTGGCACAACCTTGTACGGGCGGATGAATGAACAGGTCAATTCATATTATCGCATAAGTAGATGTCCGAAAAACATAAATTCAGACAACATAAGAAAATCATAAATTAATATCAACACATTTTTAAGTACAGTCTTGAATAGTTAACACTAAACTAAAATTTTATGTTTGAATAGCATGTTTTGTTATTTATACACACGTGTACAATGCTTCTAAATGTAAACAAGAGCACTGGTTAGCGGATGCCAACGCTCGGCTTTGGGTGCAATTTTGTTTTTTTGACCTTGAAGGATGACCTTGATCTTTCACCACTCAAAATGTGTAGCTCCATGAGATTACATGCATGCCAAATATCAAGTTGATATCTTCAATATTGCAAAAGTTATGGCCAATGTAAAAGTTTTCGGACGACGCGGACGGCGGAAGAGCTGGCTATGACAATACCTCGGGTTTTCTTTGAAAACAGCCGAGAAACATCTCGGGTTTTCTTTAAAAACAGCCAAGCTAAAAAATTACGTTGGAAGTTTACAAAAAGAAGCATACCACAAAATGCTGAAGAATGTGTCAAAGTGTTGCAGTATGCAGTCAGCACCCTTGGATCTGTATGAGGTTTTCACATCTGAAATTATTTGGATAAACACACTGACGTCACAATCAGTGGATACTGACTTTGAATCAAAGATTTAAACAACATTCATTATACTTAAGGAATACTAGGACTGGATGCTAATTCAAAGCCTATGTGACTGCTGTGTTTAGATTTATATAAGTTTCAACATTGCCCGTCAAAAAATATATACTTTACTCTAGTAGTGACTCAGTAACATTGGGAGGTAATTGCAATAATCCAACTCCCAGCTATTGACCCCCTGGGTTGCTGGGAGTTGCAACTGATAGTCTTTTTTCATAGAAACTTGCCGCCTGGAATCCAGGTTGCACTTTAATCGGTAATATTAGCAACATAAACTATTTTCTGGCATAAATAAACACAAACGGATCATCAATATATCACTTATGCACAAATTAAATAAACTTACATGATACGATGTGCTTGCAAAATAATGATTTGAATCCAAAGTTTCAAACACATCAACATTTCATGAAAATGTGTTTTTTGCGATGGACAATGCATAGTGTTCAGAATTCGAAAATACGCTATCGACTATCTTCGGAATCCTCCGCGAGATGGATCTTGTGTCTTATCAACCAATTGTGATACATCAACTTTCTCAGGAACCTCTGTACGATTGATTGAAACGTCAATTTAAAACCTCTGCTTTTGGTTTGATAACGATTTGTTATCAAGTTTTTAGTATTTCTCCACAAATGACACGCAAATTGATGTCGATGGTAACATGTATTGTTTGTTATGATGTATTAGGTTGATTGTAAACTATTTTCAAGACACATGTGAGAAACATTTTTTTTACATAAAAAAAGCCCTAATCAGGAAGAACTTTGAGATGTATAAAAGCTCAAAGCATTCAGGAAGAACAATCAAAGCAGTGTAATTTACACAACATTCATAATTTATAAAACTTAATACCAGGACTGGATGCTAATACAAAGATTATGACACTGCTGAGTTTAGATTTATTTAACTTTTAAGTTTGAAAATTGCATGAAATATGTTTGAATGGGCTACTTTATTACTTAAATTCTTAATGAATGAAAAACTTACCATGAAGCGATCCTGATATTTCTCGAATTGAAAGCACTTCGTCGACAACATATTGGTTAACACCCGTTCGATTGAGCAGGTCATCACGAGCAACCGGTATCAAAAACTGGTACTCCATATTACTGCCACTAAAAGACAAAAACAACAAAACTAAAATTGGTCGCGAAAATACGTGACACAATAAAGATTTAAATTCAACGTACTCAAAAGGTTAGAAAGTGTATTTGTTTCGTAATTGAATTACCAACTATAACATACATATATAGTATTTATACATACCATAAGAGCGCAAACCAAGAAATATTTTGCTTTTTCGGTTTTGTTTTCCTGTTGTTCAAATTGCGCGCTTTGCAGGTTGTTTACCTCGGAAAGGTTACATTAAACCATAATCGCTGTCAACTTTTCAATTCGAACTCCCATCGGGAAGGGATATCCGCCCCGGAAAATAATGCGTGTAATATTCGATTGCGAGTCACATTTTGGACTTCATGCTTTCATTATCTGTTTACCTTTGTATATTTGATTTAAATTATTTTAGACGCGCATTGGTCTTGTGATTAATTCAGGGAAAGTATGAGGGTAATGTAACGACTCGCCCCCTTAACGACTCGCCCCATAACGACTCGCCCCGTTTTTTTATAACGACTCGCCCCACATGTATAACGACTCGCCCCACATATGTAACGACTCGCCCTATCAAAATAAAATGTTATATTATATATGGTAATATAAATGAAATCAATTCAGAATATGAATTTAAGGTTCGGCATAGTTTGATAACCATCGTTCAGCGGTTTAAGCCTGATACCTGACCTTATAAACGTTTATTGCAGGCATATTCTGAATGAAAAAAATTGTGTCAAACTGACAGACGTCGGAGAAGTGATCTCTATATGTCGCAGTTTGTACTTTGTAGCAGGTGACACAACATTAGAGATCATGTAACGTCAATACTGATTAAACATATACTAAATGTCAAATTAAGATGCTAGTATTAAGTTTTATTTTATGATTTTTTTTTACATGTATGTCCAGTGACAATATTACCATAAAGCATGAATTTTGTGATAATTAAGGACTATTGGATATCGGCACATTTGTCTCATGTCATACTTTCCTTTATATTTATAAAAAGAAGCAAAGGCTAAGATCATACCGACAATTAAAGATTCCCCGGTTAAATTACTCAAGAATAGAGGGATTATCGTTATAAAAGAGGCCGATGAATAAACAACATAATTGACACGTACATTACCGCGGGCGGGTGATGACAATCAACAATACACGTGTCATAATCGCGAAAGCGTGAATACCTTGCTTCGTGGTAAAGATATTTTCATATATACGGGTATTGAAAGGTAAGAAAAATGAAAAAAGGTCTTTGCCGAAATTTAATTTTTGCCGAAATTTTACGGACACAATTCTTCTGTAAGATTATTTTTTATTTATAATCTTAAAATTACCATTATAATCTTAAATCTACCTATTTATTACCTGTTGATCTGAATACACATCACACGTGTTAAAAATCTTATTTCATATTATAAATATGCGTATTAGTCCTTTTGTGTTTTGCACACAAACTTTACTTTAAAATGCTAATCAAATGGCGTTTCTTTTAATTTGTAGGTGTGAACAATTAGCGCGGAAAGTTTGCAATGGTTTCAAATAAACATTAAAATGCTAATTAAATGGCGGTTCTTTTAATTTGTAGGTGTTTCTTATTAATTCAATGTATTGATATTATTATACACCCTGCGTAACTTTCTGTTTTTGTGGCAAAAAAGCATTGTATAATTATAAGTTGTTGTTGTTGTTGTATTTAAGTACATAAGTATCTAATAAACCATCAACACAAAAATAGTTTTTCTTATATATTTCTCTTTCTATTCATCTGTACTGTTTACATTTAACATAGTTGCTAAAAATGTAACAATAAAAATGATGGGGCGAGTCGTTATATATAATATATGCAAAAACATAGTTATGTAACTGTGGTAATGCATATAATATTAATTGCAAGAGTTAATAAAATTCCAGGTGTAGAAATCTTGAACATATCATGCAGGATGCGATACAGTATCCCAGTTTCTGTTGACACTGTGACGTTCCCGAAAAATGTGAAAGTTAAAGTAAAGCATTTTAACAAATTTCATCAAACTTCTAATTTTGCCAAATCTTAAGATATTGTTTCAATACCCCACAGTTTTTACCGACTTAAAACACAATAAAATCGAAGTAAAGCATAAACATGACCGAAATTAAATCAAAAATCCTACCATAAAAGTAATGATGGGGCGAGTCGTTATACATGTGGGGCGAGTCGTTATACATGTGGGGCGAGTCGTTATAAAAAACCGGGCGAGTCGTTATGGGGCGAGTCGTTAATCCGAAGGTTTATTAGTGCATTCAAATGTTAGCCAAACGCAAGTGAAACTTATTATAGAGAGCATATTTGTTGGTTTTGGTATATATTCATTCCACCCAATAAAAATAAACAATCTTTTTTATGCTTACAAATGATTATTTTTTGTATTTGATACAAAAAATAGTTCCGGTAAAACATTGAAAATTAACGATTATTTTCACTGTAAATTTTCACTGTTTGAAGCAGTAAATTATTTGTTTTTATTCACTGATAGTTCTCTATAAACCACTGGAAAGCATAAAATAAAGTGTTGTCAGACACACGCACTGCATTTACATATGGCAGAACGTTTTAATAATGTAAAAGTTATTTAAGTAATACTTTAACTGTTTTCTTTTGTTGATTTAAACGCCCTGGTGGTTTCATTCAGAACGAATAATCGTTGTTTATTTCCAGGTAAACAACTTTTAAGTTGGTTAAATAAATGTATTCTTATATTCCAGTGTTAGTTAAAAAAATTATGGATATTATATTAAAAGTAAATAATATAAATTAATATAATATTGGAAATTGCGTCGCCGCAGTGAAATACACATAATTTATCACACTGTCATGTACAAACGAATTCTTTTTTTGGGTGGATGATTTTATTTACATTTTTAGTTTTTCTTTGAACAATAGAATACCACGTGGGCATCAAAATCACGACATCGTAATCATGAAATAAGAATTGTCGTCAAAACCCTTACAATTTGCGCGTTAATGATGCAATGTAGAGTATATTTGATGGTTTCGATATATTTTTGATATTAGTTTTATGAAATAATTTCTTCGGAATAATAAGATTATAATTTGAAGTTTTTTTGTCTGAACGAGTTAACGCTCCCCTTAATTTTAATTTTATTTATTTGTTCGGAAAAGGGGATGAGAGAGAACAGTTTTTTTAACAGTGAATTACTAATTTAATTTAAGATATCTGATATTGCCCATTTTACCAGAGAAACACATGCAATAAAGTATATGATTAATATTATATACTCAATGTAAATATGTGGGACGGCGTCCAGTGACCAAACTTAGTCAAAAAACCACTGAAGAAGATTCATTTAGGAATACGTCGTATTTATTTCAATAAATTATTTGCATAATAAATTGAATTTTTGTTACAGAATAAAACTGGTATCGATAAATTGCGTATTTCTGATTTGTCAAAATGACTCCCCTTTCTTTTCATTTTGCTTCGTTATTCTTTTTATGCCCCCTTTTTAAAAAAAAGGGGGGTATATTGTTTTTGGCCTGTCTGTTCAGAGTCATTCTGTTATTCTGTCCCAAAACTTTAACCATGGTCATAACTTTTGCAATATTGAAGATAGCAACTTGATATTTAGCATGCATGTGTATCTCATGGACCTGCTCATTTTGAGTGGTAAAAGGTCAAGGTCAATGTCATCTTTCAAGGTCAAAGGTCAAATGTATGGGTCAAAATCGCTCAAAAGGGGGCATAGTGTTTCTCAAACACATCACTTGTTCTTTCTGAAATGCCTCTTCATCCTCAAATGACTTAACATGTTTCTGCTATTGTTTCAAAATCTTCCAACTCGTTATTGGATATGACGTCGATAAGCGTGATCCTGTGACGTCACCGAAGTGGCGTTGTATTTCCAAACTTTATTGCTTGACCAATCTTTAGAATCTTTAGCAGCCGTACTTAGAATGTCACTTTTTTAGTTTCTTTCTTAAATAACTAAGCGTTTTGGCATTATTGTAGAGTCATATCATTTCCAAACTTCACAACGTACAGAAACATATAGTAACATATGACCTAAACGGATGACCTGAATTGACATTACATCATTACGTTAAATGATGTCGGCGTCATTAGCAACGTCGCGAATGCTAGACACAACACATCGTTGAAGACTACTTGCTATTTCCATGGATAATCTTATAAAAACACTTGAAGAAAACGAGATCGCTTACTTGCGAGGCGAAGTGCTAAGATGTAGAAATGGAAGAAATGAAGTTACGTTTATTTATGAGGTAACTAGATTGGTTTACTATTAAGAAGTTACATACACTTTCATTATCTAAATGACAATAGAAGTTACTGATTCAATATAACACTCTATATCCATGTCGTTTTATAATAGGATGTTTCGTGAAATAACAAGATAATAATAACAACAACAACAGAAACAACAATACTCATAATCGAACTTATTATAATAACAATTATTATTAGTTGTAGTAGTGTAGTGATACTGATATTTACAATGTATTATTATTATTATTATTATTATTATTATTGTTATTGTTATTGTTATTGTAATTATTATTATTATTATTATTATTATTATTATTATTATTATTATTATTATTATTATTATTATTACATTTAAAATAATCATTTCAGGTATTCTCAAAACAGAATGGAAAACTATTCAGATACTCCATCGATGAGGAAAAAATCAGGTCTTTTCTTGAACCTATGTTTAATCAGACGATCAACAGGGGACGCAGTGCATGGGAAGAACAGAATGCGGAGGGTGAAGGCAATAATGAATTTGAAACGGATGAGTCAGAAGAAGAGAAAATTAAAATCAGAGAAATTCCAGATGACCTGAATGAATTCTATCAAGAACAAAATGAAAGCCAAAATAAAGAAATATACCACAGCGATGTAGAAGAGGACACCTTTAATGAGACGGATGAAGGAGACGTTAACAATGTTGGGGGCTCGGAGACTGAAAAAGAAAATCAAATTGAAAGCGAAGAAATTGAAGAAAAGAGAAGAGAGGAGTTTATAAGAATTCAAATGGAGAAAATCGACAAAAAATTAAACGCTCGACTAAATAGGGAAAACAATCTAGAAACTGACACAAATCCAGAAACTGACAAAAATCCAGAAATTGACAATAATCCAGAATTTGACAACAAACCAGAAACTGACAACAATCCAGAAACTGACAACAATCTAGACACTGACAACAATCTAGACACTGACAACAATCTAGACACTGACAACAATCTAGACACTGACAACAATCCAGAATTTGACAACAAACCAGAAACTGACAACAAACCAGAAACTGACAACAATCCAGAAACTGACAACAATCCAGAAACTGACAACAATCTGGACACTGACAACAATCCAGACTCTGACAACAATCCCGAAACTGATGACACAACAGAGAAGGAGGCCGATGACATAGAGGAAGAGATTGACGTCGACGATTGTGAAATATGGGACGTTGACTGGAAGGAGGAATGGGACGAGTATGAAACGATTGCAGAAAGGCATGTGGATCAGAGACGGATGAAGCGCAATTTAAAACAGAACACGGACCAACCGCGCAAGACAAAGCGAAAGAGATGACATTGCTAAGAGACGATAGTTTATTTAATATGTTTTCATTATTTTATCGATTATCAATTGTTGATTTATATGTGATTGTATTTATTTTTTCAAATAAACACTACAAATCAACAGTAACGTTGTCTTGTTAGCATTTGATCTGAAACATGAAGGCCATATTGTTTATCTTTCCATTATCCGATGAAGCGCATTAATAATGATAAAATCCAGAAGTTGAAACAGCGAGACACAATACACACGACGACAATAAGCGTCTCTGTGGTGAGAATGCTGCTGCTGCACCATATTTGCGCGTTCTGATCATCAGTTACAATTTAGGGAGGAGAGGGGAGCGCACGGTTTCTCAGGCGTAGGACTCGGCGTGGCGGGATCTTACATGGCTACAAACCGGATTGTGCACCCTGATAAAGCCAATATATGAAAACAAATGAATCATAATTAAATTTTCAAAAGTATAATACCCCCACAATCAAACATTTAAAGGGGTCATATTTGAGTCGCTCTGTCGGTCGGTCGGTCCTTCCGTCCGTCCGCATAAAATGTTATACGTTCATGGAGCCAACTGCTTCCACATTTCTCAAACGATTTGTTTGAAACTTAAAACTTTCATCACCATAAATGAAAATGTGCAAATCACATTTCTCACGCGTTGTGCTCCACAAATGCTTGAGTTATGTGCCCATGACTGTGGTCATTTTGCTGCTATATAAAATGTTCTATAATTGCGATGCAAAGTCTATCTTAATATCTAAAGCGATTGAAATGAAGCTTCAAATTTATTATCCCCATAAAGTGTACATGTACCAGACACAATTTTCACGCACAGTAATCCCATTAAACCCGAGTTAGGAGCCCTTGAATTTGGCCATGATAATTTTAACTCGTCATTGAAACTGCGGCATATTACATATGGCGTTATTGAATAAAAAAAAAAAAAACGTGCATATATCAAACTTCTTATTATTTAGAGTCATGGAGTCAGGAAGGAAGATTAATGTGTCGGTAAAAAAAGTTTTTTCTATTGAAGACGCTTATTCAATCGAGAACTTTTTCCTT
>VMBQ01004207.1:32208-53939 GCA_007657795.1 Dreissena rostriformis | reverse complement strand
AAAAGTGCATACACAGCCAGCTTTCAGCCGAAATGACCAAGGAGGATCCAGACATTCAGATACTGATGGATCATGCCAAGGATTTGTACTCTTCCCTTCTGAGGGGCAAAACGACGTTAGCAGATGATATGTTATGCGATTTTGATCAAACTCGAGAGGGCTGCAGAGAAGAAGAAACATGAAATTGCCCAGACCTTAAACACAAGCATAGTATGGCTGAATTATCAGCTTATGATTAACAATTCAAGGGTGTTGATTAAAGCATATCGTACTGGGTGTTGGTTGATGCATTAGGCAGTGCCCGATTTGCTATCCATCTTTGCTGCAGCTGGGTACATTACCTGCAATCTGCGTATTACTACATATATCTGCAGCAAATAAGCAACCTAGATGAAACGCACCCGGACGTTTATCGAAAGTTCGGTATTGGTTTTCACGTTGTTTGTAGGAGCCATCAGTGCTGGGCTGGGCTAGGACTTGATCTTGTTATTGAGCAAACATTGATGATGTTTTTATAGAGCACATGTGGTCTAACTCGCGGCAGTGGAATGACCGAGGAAATGCAAACCCCTTGGACCCTATCTGCAACATCCGAGCACAACAGTGCGATGCAGGATTTCACAGACCTGACCTATACTACAAGTCCACAACACAAAGACTCAACTGAGGCGTGCATCAAAGGGGATTCTTCTGATCTAGAGAAAATGCAGACACATATTACAACCTGCTCTCCATACACAGCTAACCCTACTGTGAGAAACATGGTCAATGGGATAGTGGCTGGGTCAGATGTGAATGTTCATGCAGTTGAGGCGGTTGGGAAAACGATCATAAGAGATATCATAGGAAAGTCGGTCTTTGATTTTAAGTTCACGAGAAAATACAGAGCCAAAGCTCTTGGGAATAGCTTGGCTGTTAAGATCGCTTCTGACCGTGCTTTTTATCATGCTCTTCTGTTCCAGCGTTTCCTGGCGGTGTCAAAAACTGGAGATCCTTCCTTTGCAGTCGTATTGTCTTTTGAAATGAGCTCCCATCCTGCTGCCTTCTTTGAAGCCAAGAACATACTTGGAGAGAGAACAAGAAGTACAGCAGATAAGCCTCAGATCGCTCAGGCAATTTGAGAGTATGCTGTAGACACATCATGTGAGGCTGAGATGAACTGTATTCATTAAACAGATGCATGATGGTGGCACTTTGCTGCATCGTTGACCATGGAGAAGGGCGACTCATATAACACAATAGCCGTGTCTTTTGTAGATTCAGAGAAAATGCATTACGGATAAGCGACAGTGAGGTTCGATGGCTACGAAGACGGTCATTATAACAAAGACAACACGCACCGGAGACGATGAAACAAACGTGAATCATATTGTGAGTTTCAGCAAAGAAACATAATGCTCATGTAAAAAAGGAAGATTTTTTGTCTCGTGAAAGAAAACAATGCCGGCATGATTGCTCTGATCAGCACAACTCTGACTTAAATGGGATGCTATGTTGTTCTATCTTCAGAGGATGCAGACGTTGAAATTGTTAAAGAAACAGTATAACGTTCCCTTCGTAGCACCACAAAATTGGTGGGCGAGGATACAGAATTGCTCATCTAGATCCTGCATTACTCCGAAAGGGACAATAAGACCATCTACTTCTGCTTTGATGTAAATATATAGTCTAAGGAACACAGAGTGTATAATATTAACCTTTTGAAAGAACTCTTGCTTATTCAGGCTGTAATTAATCTTCAATGATTTTCAGCAACAGTAAAAAATAAAGTCTACAGAAGTAAGTAAAACCTGATCCTGTCATGAAGTCATGTGCTAGTTCATTCTCTCTTCCAAATGTCGTAAATTGGATTTTATGATTATTCAACTGCTTAGTGATAACCTCAACTCGATTAAAGTGCTCCTTGTCTCCTAAACTATGGCGTTTTAAATAACAACCATAAATTTTGAGTATCAAGTTATGGACTTGTGGTCCTTCCTTTTGTGTTAATGGCCATTTTGGTCACCGTGTTGGATGTTTGTGTAACATAATTAGCTCATATTTTGTCTGATGATATCAATGTGATATGTATGTGTTCTTTTCTCCCTGAAACCTGGGTATAGACACCAAATTAATCAAATTTGAGTGAACAGTTACATAGTTATATTTTATGATCATAAATAGGTTTTGACGGCAATCTTGGCTGCCATTTTGGATTTGTGTGATACATAATAAACTTTAAAATGTCTGATGATCTTCATGTGTTCTTTGCCCCCTGAAACCTATCTATAGACACCAAAATCGTCAAATTTAAGTGGATAGTAACATAGTTATGATCATTGTTATGTTTTGGCGGCCATCTTGGCGGCCATCTTGGCGGCCATTTTGGACGCCATGTTGGATTTCTGTGTGAAATTATTAACTTACACTTTGTCTGATTATATAAATGTGTTCTTTTACCCCTGAAACCTGGGTATAGACACCAAATTCATCAATTTTGAGTGGATAGTTACATAGTTATGATCATAAATAGGTTTTGGCGGCCATCTTGGCGGCCATTTTTTACGCCATGTTGGATTTGTTTGCACTACATTAAACTAAAACAATGTCTGAATTTAAATTCAAACTAGTCAAATTGTTGTGTACGAAATGAAAATAAAGTTATATTCACAGCAGTAAAACCTTTCAGGGAATTTGTTTCATTTGTTTTTCATTTATAATCCTGACGGTTGCCATCTTGAAAACGGACGCCATTTTGATTTTTTTATTGGCTAACATGCTTTATCAAATCAATAGTTACTGAAGAATATATGTGTCAAATTTGGTGCTTGCATCACAAACTGATAGATGTCTTGATATATAGACTTAATCTGCTGAGCTATTCGGGAAACGGGGATTGAAACCGGAACACGCCTACGTGAGAAGAGCGAGTCCTAACCAATGCGCTAGCCGGAGGCCTCTGACTAACTTCTTGTGTGTTTTTCATACTTTATTGAGAGGTCCGTCTGCTTCTCCACGAGTCATTTATGGTGGAACTTCTCCTGTGACCTTGAGGGTGGGGGTAATTTTGAGCCGAAGTAGGTCAAATTTACCCCGGATGCCCGGGTATTCGCCAAAGAAATAATTATAATTTTGAGAAAAAGGCCAATGCACGCTGGCCAACGAGATCGTAATGTGCACCGGTAGATACCAAACTTACTTCAACAGAAACTGACCTTTAATGCTTCATTCACACCCGGGAAATCTTACTTCTAAAATAATTCTTGGGATTATCCAATCAAAATTGAACAAATACTATTTCCCCGAATAACATGCCATAAGGCGCAATTCAATTGCGTAAATTTTAAACATACGAATTGTTTCATTAAATACAAATACAACACATAATTTTGGTGTGATGACGTGCATCCGAGGAAAGGAAATAGTGCAATCTACGCGATGTTATTTTTTTTCCACGCGATTGTGAAGCTTGTTTGTTACCACTACAGTAGACCTCAGATCCGCTACACACATCAACACTTCAGAACCTAGACATCTGATACCGTTTGTAGCATATTTACATATATTCTAACAAAAAAAATCAATTATCAAAACGCCGAATAATCATTTTTTTTGGCTTAATATACAATGATTCGTATAGGTTAGCTTTGAATCAAACATGATTATTTTCTGGATATAAAATAATCGTATTTGAGCCCAAAAGTCCGCTACAGAACTGTTGTTTTGTTAATAAGATCTAAGAATATCAAATATTCCATTAATTCAATAACTTATTTATTTATAAATACATACTTTTGTCAGTGTGTGTGTGTGTGTGGGGGGGGTGGTTAAATGCCCATGTATGCCTTTTCTATGTCAAGGAAAATTTACGCTTTAGTTGACTGTTATATTTGTCACATTAATAAACTGGTCGATTATATGTGTCGTGTTCTGAGAAAACTGGACATAATGCATGTGCGAAAAGTGTCGTCCCAGATAAGCCTGTGCAGTCCTCACATGCTAATCAGGGACGACACTTTCCGCCTAAATTAGATTTTCGCTAAGAAGAGACATAATTTAAAAAAAAATGTCATAAACGCGGAAAGTGTCGTCCCTGATTAGCCTGTGCGGAGTGCACAGGCTAATCTAGGACGACACTTTACGCACATGCATTATGCCCAGTTTTCTCAGAACAAGACACATATATACATGTATACTAAGGCCAAACCAAATGGATTATAGGTTAAGTGTCATCGGGCTGGTAAGTGTTGCATGCATTAACAAAAAAAACAACAACACATAATTGGACACAAACGCACGAGTTCAAAGCGTATACCAATATTAAACAGAACAAGACACAAATATTCTTCTGTTTTGTGTACTTTAATAGAAGAATGTAGTGATAGACTAAAGTATACACTTTAAGCGGTTCAAACACTGTGTTACAGGAAGTAAAACTAAGATAAAATAATACTTTTTTCGTGTTTCCGACTCACAAAAAGAAATAAAAATCTTGGGGAGTATGGGGGCGAGTTTTAAGGATACTGTAAACTTGTACTACTTCCATGAATTCTATATGTTTTATAAACGTAGTGTTTGTTTAATCACGCGAACGGCAACGCAGCATAGCATTTATATATGTGCTAAAATTGGTCCACATGACCTACTCATAAACTGGATCACATGTTCATGGATGAAATGAAATGAATAATTTCACAACATTACTTCGACTTAATAAGTCTTGTCTTATTGACATGTATTATTCGATTCTTACACGGCTAATACATCAACAATAATAAATCAAATTAATAAATCGGAACAAATGATAAATAGATGCAAAACAATTGATATTTGACTTTAACGCAAAAACTATGTACATACACATCAGCGCCGGAAAAAATGGCAATGTTACGCAGGTTGCAAGAATGCACTATTCACTAATTGCACGCATGCGCAAAGAGCCAACAGAAAACCGGAAGCGGAAATGAAATTTGCCGTCAATTGTGGTCCATTACACGGTTCGTCAGTATCGCCGATGCACAAAGTCAAGCAGATCATATTAGTGTCATCCCAAGCACACGTCGTTTGGTTGTCCGTTTGCAAGTGTTTTGTGATGGGCAAGTACCTTGCTGATTTGTTTGGATCTAGTCCGAAAGTTTCGTCATCCGAGCAACCACTTAAGTGAGCCACCTCTCCTAGAGATAGAGTAGTTGTGGAAATCAAATATGAGTGAATACATCCCCAGTGTTAAATATAAAAGAAAGAGAACTTGCTGAATTAAGATATCCAGACAAACGCTCAACCGAACATAGGCTCATCCGTGAAATTTGCTGTGTAAGTAAACACTTCTTCCGCGATTTAACTGGGTATACAATTCATTGGTATATAATCATGCATTATTTCACTTTCTTTTTTCAAAGTTAAATTCTAAATTATCCGACCCAAGTTTATATTGAATCCCGATAATTACACCTGTGAACTCGGGAGCATTATGTAGACATTATGACCACGTGATTTTATTCTGACATGTTTGTACAATTGCAAAAACATCGTTACAAATCTAAAGCCTCTAATACTTCCGCTGATTGGAACTGATAACTTTATTTTGATTGTATCAGTCAGACACCATTTTAAACCGATTCCAGTCGTTTCTTTCAATATGTTATGAAATAATGCTATATATAAATGAAAAAAACTACTGTACCAAGTGTTGTTTCATATCCATTTTCATTATAATAATTAACGTAAAATGCAAATGGTTTACTCTGAATCACAAGTTACAAAGGCATCACCTCCAAAGCCGTCAACAAACATTTTTGTGTAAGAAACACATTAAAATTACACAGGAACAACACTATTTGTATATAAAAAAAATATAAGATTCTAATGCCAATAACGCTTTGATAACCTTTCTCATTGTTGTAAGTGAGCACCATACAAGAGGCATTGCGGGGACTCTCACATGTCTCGACCTTGACAGGACCGTCCCAGTCCGTTACCGACCGCCGCCACATTGCGTGCGCAACCTGGAAGTTCGTAAAGTTCAGGCACTTGTTTGTTGGACCTACGTCGTTACACGTGTAGCAATTAAGCTCTGAAAGCAGAAGAACATACAAAGCAAATGCAAAAAGTGGGTCTTCGCTTTGTATTTATGTCATTGACACAACGTGTCCCTATATAAAAAAAATATACCACTCTCGGTATCATGTATTTTAACATACTGAAGCGTTTGAATTACAATCTAAAAGAAGTTGTGTTGATTTAGGGGGAAAGCCGTTGCGATTTTTTTTTATTATTTTTTTTCTAGCGGGAAAGGGGTTATACCGGCACTATCAACAAGAAAATATCTGTTTTCAAGAGACATGTGCTGCCCGACCCAATTGTGATCACTCTCATATACATCTTAAACTTTGCAATAATATGTTTATGTCATTGGTGTTTCGAATAAAAGCAGATGAGGTTAATAGAAACCTAGCGACTTATACTGATAGTCATGGCAGAACATACATTTACGAAAGACAAATAGTTGACTATCATAACAAAAGTCCTTCATTTTTCAATGAAAGAAAAATCGGCAATACATGGCATTTAATTAAATTATTGCACCGTTTTTGGACATAAAACTCTCTAGTTATCATTCGGTAGGATCCCACAGCATAAAACGTACACTACAGGATGATGTTAAAATGTTCTTATAGTTTTGTGGTTTTTTATTTATATTTAGACTATAGTGTAATCATAATTCATTGAATAGTTTGAAACAATTTCAATGATATTCAACCTTCCTATGTAAATGACCCATGTCCCGAGAGTTAACCTGGGAAACAAAAAGTAACAGGGTCTTTTTCTATATAACTATAGGATTACGTTTAGTTTAAACCTACTTATTTTAGCTCGATTGCATCGAAAGCCACCGGCTTTTTGAAACGCTCTCGAGTCCGTTTCCTGGCAACCAGTAATTGGTGTCTATGGGGGAGATCTAAAGAACGCTCCCACAGAGGAGATCGAGCCCGTGACCTCCCNGTACCCCCCCCCCCCTCCCACCTACCTATTGACTTGCCAATGTTTGAATTTCGCATCACTCGAAAATCAATTAAAAGTTTAAATGCGTGTCATACATTTATATACAAATATATAAAATACCGCTCCCTTATACAGAAATATAAATGAAGACTACAGTGACTGTGCATTTTTATGAATAAACACGGAATGCTGCAATTTTATAACAAACACCTTGTCGTATGCGTGGGGTTTTACCATGTAACAAAAAATATTATGTTCACTTTCTAATGGATTATTTACCTATGATGGTGTTTTAAATTCAGAAGCGTGTGTTAGTTATATTAAGATATTAACATATGTTTTCGAGAAATATTACCCGGAAACACTGCATATTCAATAATTAGACGTCTGGAAACCGTTCACAACTGTTAGCGATACCCACTGTCAAATATTGCGTAACCTCGCTAATTGATTTCATATTCAATCTCTTAATAAGTCATTTGAACGCATTATATATACTTGACGTTGATCGTTAATATAAATAAAACTGTCAAATATCAATTAGGACAGCCATTATAATATACTCATGTTCAAGCAAGACACGAAAGCGAACATATTTGTACGGCATCACGTAATGTATTGTAACGTCATAACGTAAACGAACGCGTTACTTTGATTGATGTAACAACTTAGTTATGTTTTGTTCAATGTCAAACTGGACAATGGTTTTAGAACGGTATTAGGCCAATACGCTTGACCGTTGACAGTATATAATGGCTTACTTATCGTCAATACACAAACGAAACCGGTCTCCATATCATCGCTTTCCGCACCTGACGTCATCTGCGAAGCATTTCGTAAGTGATTTTGTTTTGTATTTTACTTATGAAAGTAATTTCTATCCGTTTTTTAAAAGTGTTTATTAAATTTATTATAAATGTGACTGATATTTTTGTCGTATGAGTTTCTTCCCCCCCCCCCCTATCGGATAGAAATATAAGAATATTTATAATTTCTGGTGTCATTAATTATGATTAAAACATATAACAGTTAGGCATTCAAGAAATTTCCAAAATTTGTGTTGTGAATTACTACAAAGACATCGAAAGAAAGGTGTTTTGCTCCGTGTTATCTCAAATTTTCTTCAAACCCTTTAAGTGTGCATATCTTCATATCTTTTTGTTTCTTTAGCCTAAAAAATAATCCCTTTTGTTTATTTTAGTTTTGCTTTTTATATTATATCACGTTGTTGTTTATTTGTTCAACTGCGTGTTTCCGGCATTGATACTGGTATTAATTTCATGAGAGAGATACGATTTCGAGTTCCACACCTCAGATGTTTATTTGCAGATATATTTTAAACCATGGATGTTGCTGTTGTTGTTGTTTACATAATTTCAAACACAATTTTCGTTTTCGTAACACTGATTCCTATTTTAGTCCAATTGATGTTATTTTCTTTTCGAATGTCAAAAAAATCATGCAAAATAGTTATAACTAAAATTGTGTTTCCTTTTTATGCATTTTTGGTAATACAAGTACTATAAATATGTATATATCAAATACATTAGAAAAAAAAATTCACGAGGTTTGCTTTCTTTTTGCAGTGACTAAGGCTGGTTAACATGGCGTTCATTAAACTTATGGTGTGCGTCGTTTCATGCATTGTTATGGTGAAAGGTGGGTTGTATTCCTTTAATAAATTAATCGGTTTGCGTAAAGCGATAAACATAAATTTGGGCCGCGCTCTGTGAAAAGGGGGTTTAATGCATGTGCGTAAAGTGTCGACACTTTCCGCTTTAATGATATTTTTCGTTTTAAGAAAGTCTCTTCTTAGCAAAAATCCAGTTAAGGCGGAAAGTGTCGTCCCTGATCAGCCTGTGCGGACTGCACAGGCTAATATGGGACGACACTTTACGCACATGCATTCAACCCCCTTTTCACAGAGCGAGGTTCATTCATTGTTTTGATTGAAATGTTTCATCGTTAATAAAAGTGAAGCGGACAAAACTTATTATTTAAATTATATTAAGCTCATGGAATATTACAGCTTTCATGTGTAAAGTTCATCTACTTTTTTATTAATAACATCATATGCGATTCACATATTAAAGGTGATAAATGGTTATCGGAGATGAATTATTTGTCGTTTTGTTTGTAAACATGAATACATTTGTTTCCCGTTATACGAGTATATATAAAAATAAATACTTTTTTTTTCTTAATAACCATGTCTTCCATATGATGTTGACAGGTGACTACAGAAGTAATGGATTTGACGACCAAGGATATTTTATCGGAGGTATGTATTTAGTTTTTTTGGTATTTAGCGAAAAACACAATAGAAGGTCAATTTTAGATATTTTCATCAGCATTGATAGATTTCATTCAATTTGCCATAACCGATCATCTTTATGACACGGAGTGTCACGCGCTAAAACCAGATCCAGTGGTCAATGTCGAATTTAAAGGGACTGTAAACCAAGAATGACGAAAAAAGAAAAGTTCTGAAATACCGTATTTTTTACAATTATTAGTTTATAGTGATTAAAATATCACGACTGGTTTATAACATTACTTGAAAAATGTTGTTTTTATTTTTACTTTATTTTTTTATTTATTTATTTTACTGGGTATGGCAAGTAAATTGATCATCATCGTCACGTGTTAAACACAGGAATGCAAATTGTGCATGCGTAGTGAATTGTATATATTTTATATATAAAATGATCAATCTACTTGCGTTATTTATAGTGTGTATATTGTTATGTCACCTTTTTTCGCGATGTACTTTCGATTTCAAATCGCGAAATTTTATTACCGAATATACTGAAAATATGAACTTTTTCAAGTAATTTAATATACCAGTCGTGATATTTTAATCAATATAAACTAATAATTGTAAAAAAAAATACGGTATTTTAGACCTTTTTTTTTGTCATTCGTGGTTTACAGTCCCTTTAAGGTAAAAGGTGAAAATTAGGAAAATTGAACGCGGCAATTTGTCCGAAGCATACCTTTGTCCAGCAGGAATGGATTTTTGCAAATATCGTGGCATAAGTGATCAATATGATAATATTGAGTTGCGCGCGCAAAAAGCGGATACATAGGTCCAAGTCAAAAGTCAAATTTAGGACATTATTGCTCCTCAATTTTTCACGCAGTAGAACTTTTAACAGCATTGAAGGATTTTAAAATAACTCTGCAAAGTGATGAAATTATGGGACAGAGTGTCACGCTCAAGAACCAGGTCACAATGCCTAAGGTAAACGTCACAAATCAAGGTCAAAGGTCAAAATATTGTCTAGACGAAATTAAGGAGTTTGAAATAAATTTGATGAAATCACACGCAAAACTAGGGGCGCCCTCTATGATCCAAGTCCATAGGTCGAGGTCAAGGTCACAATTTAAGGTTAAAGGTAGAAATGAAAATTCGACAATCATTAACTGAATTCTTTTTAACTGACAATCGTATCGTGGTGCCAATCAGACTCTTGTTGGGTTTAGGCAAAAATCAATATATTTTAGTGTTTCTTAATGTAAAACGTTAATTCAATAAAACAAATGCAATAAACATATTCACAGTATATTGATAATGTATCTGTCGTGTGTAACGTATGTACAGTTTATAATTGCTCATATGCTATAAAAAAATAAACATAGAACGTGTAATGGCGCGCCGAAGGTTAGCCACATCGTGTTACAAAAAAGAATCAAAATTATGGCTGATGCATGATTTCAGTTTGTCAAATTTGATTTATAGGCGGCTCTGCTGGTTTCCAAGGGGGTAACGATGACAGTTACTATGGCGGCGCACTGCTTGATGGCGGAGTCAGCGGTGGTATTGGCGGTGTTGGAATCGGTGGTGGAGAATACGATGGATTCGGCGGTGGAAGTATTGGTGGTGGAATTGGTGGCGGTGGAATTGGTGGCGGAGTCGGCGGTGGAAAGTATGGCGGTTTCGGAGGTGGATCATATGGAAGTGGAATATACGGAGGTATAGGAGGAGGTGGAATAATGGGTGGGAGAATCGGCGGAGGACACTATGGGGGTGGACTAATGAGGGGAATTGGCGGGAGTTTTGGTTCCGGAAAATACGGTGGCATGATCGGGGGTGGAGGCATTGGAGGCGGAATAGGCGGTGGTTTAAGCGGAGGCGCGTACGGCGGCATTGGAGGAGGTATTGGTGGTGGCATGTATGGCGCTGGAATTACTGGAGGCGGTATTGGCGGTGGATTTGGCGGGGGCAAATACGGCGGAATAGGAGGTGGTGGAATCGGCGGTGGAGTACTTGGTGGTGGAATCGGCGGTATTGGAGGTGGATTTGGCGGGGGCAAATACGGCGGAATAAGAGGTGGTGGAATCGGCGGTGGAGTAATTGGTGGAATCGGCGGTGGAGTAATTGGTGGTGGAATCGGCGGTGGAGTTATTGGTGGTGGAATCGGCGGTGGAGTTATTGGTGGTGGATTCGGCGGTGGAATGATAGGACATGGAGTCGGTGGAGGATTCGGTGGAAAATATGGCGGTATTGGAGGCGGTATTGGAGGCGGCGGGCTGGGCGGATCCTTCGGAGGACATGTGTAGGTACCATGTACACGTTGTTGAAACGTGTAGTTCGTATATTACAACTTTAACCCGAAGCAAATCAACTTAATGAGCTAAAAAGTAATAAATTTATATACCTTTGATAATCATTTTATCGATGGCTTGCATTTCTTTTCTTACACCACATCCATAGAGTAACATACCGTCCTTTTTACGAATAGGTGCCCAATTTCAGCTTTATGTGTCGTGTAACTAAACTGATGCGAACGGATGTAAAAATGCTCTTAAAGAACAAAAATAACCCCAAATAATTGTTTAATGCTAATTGTGTAAAGCGCATGCGCAGTAAACAGATTTTGGCTGGTACTATTCATCAACATGTCTTACAAGTTTTGCCTGTCGGGTAGACAAAGTACATTATAACACTTAATTTCAAAATCCCAGTTTTCTTTTGTGTCGCTATATTATAGTTTGGTTATTTATATTCCAAATTTTTATAATATGTGCCAGATCTGGCCAACAATCTTATTTTTTTTTTTTACAATTACTTTTATCTTTAATCATTCATATAGTATTGCATAGACTACACACTTGTTAATTGTTGCCCTAAATTGTATGCACAGAAGCCACGGCGGTTCCTACTACAAGAAGTTCGGTTTTGGTGGTCAATCTGGAGGGGTCGCGGGTGGATATGGTGGTATGTTGCCGTTGACGATGAATTAGTAGTTGATTACTTTAGCGTTATTGCCTATTATCTTTTGGTAACTTTGTTTTCAAAATGTGGCAGAACTAAGACTGTAGGTAATAAATTTATATTAAAAATGTAAAAAGAGTGTGTCATTCCAATTTATTTTATCAGATAATTATCTTGATAAACCTAACTGTCGTTAGAGTTCCGTACAGATTGAAAATTAAATGAAAACATGCGATCCACCATATATTGGTTTTCATTGACATCGAATGTATTTTCAAACCAGTCCTCAATGTTATATTCCATATAGGAATAGGTGGCATGGCTGGTTCCAGTATTGGAGGAAAGGGTCGCCGATCATACAGTAAGTAATTGTGTCGTGTTCTGAGAAAACTGGGCATAATATATGTGCGTAAAGTGTCGTCCCAGATTAGCCTCTGCAGTCCGCACAGGCTAATCAGGGACGACACTTTCCACCTCAATTGGATTTTTACTTAGAAGAGACTTCATTGAAACGAAAAATGTCATAAACGCGGAAAGCACAGGCTAATCTGGGACGACACTTTACGCACATTCATTATGTCCAGTTTTCTCAGAACACGACACAATTGACAACCACCTTAGACTCTGTTACACTTGTGTGTTCACATTGATAGCGAAGTCAATGGAATCTCCTACATAACCAACATTACCTTGATCAAATTGTTAAAACATTGACATTTGTTTTTATGGATATCCATGTTGTTTTTTTTAACGCACATACATTTGAAATAGCACTGTCCATATTTAGCGCAAAGAATAAAGAAGGTCTGAATACTTTGTCTTCGTAGCAAAGCTTATGATAGTAAAACATATCAAAGGTTTATATATAACTAACGGTTAAAACTTCATGCGTTGGTTTGGTTGGGTTACGGGGGAGATTGCTAGATATAGAAGACGCGCATTTCAGAAGCGAAGTTAGGTCTTTTGGTGCCCGGCATAAAAATTCGAGCACACTACACTTGCGGGGAATTCACCAAACAAGTTACAAAAGAAATGCTTGTTACGTCACTCAAGACTTAAGTTCAAATAATTTATATTAACATAATAAAAAAAGACTTGGCGCAATTGGTAATATGAAACTTCTGTTCATAAATAACTTCTCTTAAGTCTTTGACAATACTTTTGTACTACATGTGGTTATAATTTCGTTTTTTTTTTACAGAAATGTACTAGACCTGGAGCACACTGACAGAAAGGCTAACAACATCAGCGGAACAAAATCAATTGCATTGATTTATATTAAACGTGTATTATGTGTTTTTGAAAGACGCACTTTCAATTATAAGTTAAATTACCATCAATATGAGCAGTGTTTTGTAGTAAAAATCATAGATCGAAATAGTACTGTATGTGTATTAAAATATGTAAAACATTTCCACAAGACGACTGTAAAGGCTTTCAAGAAAAGTTATAGCCTTTCACAGCTAAATCGAGATTGTATTTTCTAGAAATCCGTGATTATAATACAAGAATGTCTTACTTATTTGATATTTCATAATTTAAGTTAAACGCATTTAATTCGTGAGGCTAAAATAGTATGTCATGTGAAAAAAAAAATACATTAAATCGTACAATATAACGGACTGACGTGAGGAACGAAGTTTCTTAAAATATGTTTAAAGCTCAAACAATAATGATCACAGACAAAACTGAGTGTTAATTAATAAGCCTAAAATACATCGGTATTTACACGTAGAGAAAAACAAAAATTGACTCGTTTTATGCATCTTTTTTATAAGGAACATGACGATGCACGTTTTACCCGCTAAGCACAAGTGGCAATGAAATTGTGTATTTATTAAACATAACGCACACAAAGTCAGGGTTCATGCAATCAAACCGTACCCACAACTTGTTATAGAATTTCTAAATGGAAAAAGGGGCATACGTTAAGCGATAGATACAGAAGGATATCATATGCGCAACACCATACGAACAATTCATGCACGTTTGAATGATGTTCATTCAAAACATATTAGCCTCGCTCTTTGAAAAGGGGGTTAAATGCATGTGCGTAAAGTGTCGTCCCAGATTAGCCTGTGTAGTCCGCAAAGGCTAATCAGGGACGATACTTTCCGCCTAAACTGGATTTTAATTTAGAAGAGTCTTTCTTTAAACGCAAAAAAATCATAAAAGCGGAATGTGTCGTCTCTCATAAGCCTGTGCGGACTGCACAGGCTAATCTGGGACGACCCTTTACGCACATGCATTAAACCCCCTTTTCAGAGAGCGAGGCTCATATATAATTATTTCGTCGGATAGAAGAACAGACGGACGAGGTAGAGGGTGAGTTTGCGATTTGCAATATTTAGATTCAATTACTGTTTCACACCGTGATATGGTCAAAGAAGGCGCATCTGTCGTTTTTTTGCGGGTGAAAATCAATTTAGGGTAAAATAAGTGACTTAAAGATTGTATTGGCACTTTTTCTTCAAGTAGTTTTGTTGATTTATAAGCCCCGAAATACTACACGTGATAGAAACATATGTTTTTTAGAACCTCTTGCTCTTCAAAAATCAAAAAGTGTTCCGTTATCAAATAAACTTCATATTGAATATTCATGATTGGCGAGAACTTGCAATGCATACACTATGAACGTACTTGTATATTTAAATTCTATCTCGACATAATACGTGCGTGAATAAAGAACAGCTTAACACGTATCGAAAACATAATTTTTATTAATATTAATTAACAAACATGAAACAGATTGCGTATCAATTATTATAAGCATAAATGGCAAACACTATGTTAAACCGATGATCTACAAATAAACATGTAAACCCTCCAAACACCTCTCCCAAGTAATAAAACGTAAATGTTATTAAGAACACTACATATTACATATACAACGTAAGAAAGACTCTATAGCACTGACAATAAAGCATGCCATGCATTGGTTTCAAGCTATTCACTTTTACGGTATAACAAACATGATCACAATTTGTCCAAATCTGAACATGGAACAAATAATCACACCGTTATCAAATTTGAATTAGAGTCTTGAATATAAAATATAAGTAAAACCATCGTCGTCGGAACCCATATTCATTCAAATCCACTTTTTCTCAAACAATATAGTAATACGGAATATATACAGTGGGGTTCGACGATGACACTAAACGCGTCAAAAACTTATCAGATAAATGTACCTTATGATTATTAACGATATTATTTACAACCATAGATTTTAGAAAGCTGCTTCTGAACGTGAAAAGTATCGCACCAGAAAACTTAGCTTACATTTAACAGACTTAGTCGCCAATGACTTCAATTTCTTTAAACCATTGAAAAGTATTATACACATTAATCAACGTAACTATTAATCACGATTATGTTGTTTATGTGTGTAAAATCTGTCTTCATACTTACGAAATATAGACACGTATTTTCAAAACATATTTACAATTCACAGTTCATCTACATCTCTATAGCTGCACACGTGGATCGAAACGAAAGCAAAACATGGAATTGGTTGAGCATACAAAAACACCAGGTTTGATATATGTGTCGTGTTCTGAGAAAACTGGGCATAATGCGTGTGCGTAAATTGTCATCCAAGATTAGCCTGTGCAGTCCGCACAGGCTAATCAGGGACGACAATTTCCGCTTTTATGGAATTTCCCGTTAAAATGATGTCTCTTCTTAGCGAAAATCCAGTTAAGGCGGAAAGTGTCGTCCCTGATTAGCCTGTGCGGACTGCACAGGCTAATCTGGGACGACACTTTACGCACATGCATTATGCCCAATTTTCTCAGAACGCGACTCATATTAGCAGAGTTAAACCCAAAAGAACATGATTTCGCATTTGTGAAATGTTTTCATTTGAACACACGCATACAGACTTTAAAGAATCTTACATGATATTTGAGGCTGAAATTCTTACTAGAGAAGACACTACACACACTTACATTTGGTGCGTTATAACATTTGCTGAATGTAAAAATATAATGCATTTTTTTTGACAGTTTGGTTCAATCACACCCAGCCATCAATGTAAATGATGATGTTTGTCCACATAAAATGCAATAACAAAGTGTGTTTTACAAGTTCAAGATAAGTTGCATTAAAAACCACTCGAAACCATCAATTTAAATACAACAAGCGGTATGCACTTGAATTCATGCATATTTGATCAAGTGAATTGCTGTACATTCCATACATGCATTCTGTCTTATTAAAGACATTTATAATGAGTTGTCACACAAAAATTTCCATTCGTATTCAGTGATCATCCATTTATTGTTTTAACGGCGTATCATTACTTACATGTTTTTTTTTCTTCATTATTTTTAATTAACCGACTTGCGTTGGTTGCGCATTAATGCCCGCAATGTTCTGACATAAACATTGACCGCCATTATCTGAGTGCGTATTAATTGACGACGGTGAGCACTTTCTTCTCTATCTGTTTGGCAACGTCCATCTTCTTGATGGTTTTCAGCGTCCGCACGAGCGCGTTAACTGACGTCACGTTGCTAAGGCTCGTCCACTTGTCCAGTGACCGCAGCGCCATTTGCTGGGTGGGCGGGTGTACGCATTTGAAGTCCATATCGAGCACTACAATAAGGAAGGCGTGTCCATTTTGATGTCTCATTATGAAATATGAACCGCATCGTGCGAAAATAGGTCTTATGCCATATCGAGTCAGCGTTGCTTAAGACCAGTCGCCGCATTGGCACAGACTGGTCAAGAGAGAAGCCTTTGAGACCGCACAACCTTATAACAATTCATTCAAATGTATACATCTTTTAAATTAATATTAAAGGTGTCCCTGATTTTCTATCAAAATAGTATCAGTTAGCCCCTACATATGCTAGGATTTCAGTTTAAGTGATCTCCACACAAGACATGTTCTGGTTCTAACAAAAGAACATGGATCAGAATCGTCAAGGAGCAAATGATTCATTATAGGGTTTCATTGCTTTTAAACTGGGTCATTCGTTGTTACTCATAACTCTCTTAAACACTTCGATTAGAACGCTGTGAGTAAGCAAGCGAAGGTCATTGTCGCCGTGGCCTATATGATATGGTGTCCGCCCAGCAATCAGGAGGTCACCATTTCCACACAACTTTTCCTCTCTTAAAATACATAGTACTGGATATACCCATACAAAGGACTCGAGTGAGTCTCAACAAGCTCAACAAATATGAGCCTCGCTCTGTGAAAAGGGGGTTGAATGCATATACGTAAAGTGTCGTCCCAGATAAGCCTGTGTAATCCGCACAGGCTTATCAGGTGCGACACTTTCCGCCTAAACCTGATTTTCGACAAGAAGTGTATTCATTTGAACGAAAAATACAATAAAAGCGGAAAGTGTCGTCCCTGATGAGCCTGTGCGGACTGCACAGGCTAATCTTGGACGACACTTTACGCACATGCATTTGACACCCCGTTTTAACAGAGCGAGGCTCATATGTTTAAACTAAAGGCCAGTGTCAGGTTCATGTTGGGGAGCCATACGTACGCTCGAGATCCTGGTGCCGTAGGTGAGCGTTCCTGGGCGGATTGAATGGCAGTTGTCGGTACATTTTGTCCCAGTCCTTGCCGACCCCGGCGGCAGCCACGTCAATCGCCTCCCGGAGGGTGTCTGCGGTACCGGAAATATAAGTACTTTTTGTGCTGTATGTAAATGTTTTGTTGCCTAGTTTTTCAATGAAGCTTGAATTAAATTGAATTTTAATCCCTTCTTTTAATATGATATATTCAAAGATACATTAATGTTTTAGAGAACTGTATATCTAAGGAATAACATATTTTAACAGACGCAAAATAATTAAATGTTTTTTTTTCAATGCACAATTTTTCTTATTTGTATTTATATATATTGCTGTCAACATGTCTCTCATTTTGAAAAAGAGTCATCCTGCAGATCGTTATGTTCTTTTTTTCCAATTAACAACTGAAATTATGTGCCCCAGCAATACCATGTGGAAGTGAAAAGTATCAAAACAACCGTGAGAAATGTATAAAAAAAAACACTAAATACTACTAACTGAAAGAAACCACCAAAAGATAAATATTTTTGAGAAAATAATGAAAAAGGTATTGGAAATACTATAAATATATACTACAAGATGTAGGATACACAAGGCTTCGTCATATTAAGCATGGATGTGTAACTATTTAGTTTACAGACCAAACGAGAGTACGAATATATATGAGCCTCGCTTTGTGAAAAGGGGTTTTAATGCATGTGCGTAAAGTGTCGTCCTAGATTAGACTTTGCAGTCCGCACGGGCTAATCTGGGACGACACTTTCCGCTTTTATGCTTATTTTCGTCTAAAGAAAGTCTCTTCTTAGCAAAAATCCAGTGTATGCGGAAAGTGTCGTCCCTGATAAGCCTGTGCGGACTGCACAGGCTAATCTGGAACGACATTTAACGCACATGCATAAACCCCTTTTAACAGAGCGCAAATCATATGTAATAGACAACACCATATCGACGCCAGAAGTGCTCGTCCGATTGACACTCAAAATGTATCTAATATAAATTGTAGAGAAACAATAATGCCAGACATTATTTAAAACGTTTGTATTTATATCATTAGATCACATTTGATGCCTTATTATCACATTGTTTCTAACATTCTTCAAGATATATATTTGACATAACATCAGCTACTTTAATAAAGGCATTCTTCAAATCATGTTATCTTAAAACGTAAATCGTGGGTGATAAATAGTTAGTTACAAAAATAGTCGGAAATGTTTCTTGTAACCTAACTTAACATATTTGGGATCAGAAACGTAACTGTTTGTTTCTGACTTAAATAAACAACTACAAAAACAATTTATTTAAAATCTATTCCAAGACAAATCAGTAAGAGAACAATTCTTCCAGGGTGATGCATACTTGAACGCATGTCCTGGTAATAAATCATTAACCTCGAGAGCTTTATAAATTGTAAACTTCTGTTATGACAAGATTAAAGAAAACATTATTAGCAAATTCGTTTAATCGGCATTCTTTTCCCACTTTCATGATCGACTGTTGTATTCGATGCATATTTTTGTACTGACAACCAAACACAGCGAACGGAATTAAGTTTGTAACCGAAGGTGCATACGATAACGCAGTTTGTTTAATTATAGATTTAAGGTTTTAATTATTGGGGAAAAGTAAGCTTACTTAGAGAGACTCTGTCAACATCGTAAGACTTAGCTGCAAGTAATTGTTGACATTATAACTCATTGATTGAGCTCAGAGGTATTTTCACGACACCAACTGTTTCCCATTTAAAGTATCGAGACTCCAGTATAACATTTATTGCCGATAGTTTTTTTGCTGTCACTGTTCTCTGTATATACATTGATCGCTACACGGGCGTAGTTAACGACACATGCGCCATAATAATTGTGAAAGTCTTAGTTACGAAAGTCGTATCATACGTTGTGTTGCCACGCTTTTCGAAATTAGTCTGTGGATGTGACTCTTATTGTTGCTTATGGCGATGAGTCGACATGCATATATGTAAACGTATATGTGTCGTAAACAATGCCCCAACTAGCGAACATCCCATTTATGTTTCATTCTGATTCTGTCATCATTGTGGCTTTCTTAGTTGGTGTTGCTTTGTTGCCCTTATTTTGTCGTATTGCAGTTGTTGCTGTGTTTGTACTATTGCAGAGTTTAAAATATATCATTAACATTTTACATAAAGCCTATATACCGAGGGTCAAATGAAATAGCAGAATGTAGCCAGTATGTTTTTTTTTACTTGTGAATACTTTTCATTATGTTAAATGTTCCCCGCCCCCATTTTAAAATTTTAAGTTCGCTTCTATGCCTGTTCGATCTTTCTCGTATTTCATTATTTGCAATGAAGACCCGTGAAATAACAAAATTATGTTGTTGCTGTTATAGAGTCGCAAAAGTGTGTCCTCAGTTAGTACTATTAAATGACGAGAATGAATTCAAAGAAACCAAAGCTGTTAAGAAAGGTGCATGATGTACTATTATACTGATTTTGGGTTAGTGTTTTTAACAAAATAAACCCATCGTAACACCACAACATCGAAATATCTTACAAAATTACACATCTTTCATGCATTAAATTTGATGTTTTTTTCACAATCAGAAATATTCGCCAGAGTTTTTCGTAATTAATATATTCAAAAATCCGATGAAGAGTACCGCTATATATCACTATGCATGTACCTTAATAAAAGTTTTACTATAGTTCAACACTGCATACGTGTATTTTCAACACGCATATTATTCGTACAGACAAAAGACTCGGATAATCAAGACCCTAAAGGTGAATGATACTATTTGTTATATGTGTCGTGTTCTGACAAAACTGGGCATAATTCTTGTGCGTAAATTGGCATCCAATATTAGCCTGTGCAATCAGCACAGGCTAATCAGGGACGACAATTGTCGCTTTTATGGATTTTTTCTTTTAAATGATGTCTCTTCTTAGCGAAAATCCAGTTTAGCCGGAAAGTGTCGTCCCAGATAAGCCTGTGCGAAATGCACAGGCTAATCTGGGATGACACTTTACGCACATAATTTATGCCCAGTTTTCTCAGAACACGACACATATACTACAAGTACAGCTTTCTAAGAGGTCAAGGAAATGATTGAGGAATAAGCGATTTAAGAAGGACAATTTCAGAGGGGGTAATCACGTGATAGTCGAGACTGCGACATCCATGCCGAGACACGTGTTTTCGCCGTTTTATACCCTTTATTACTTGTATTACAAAATGAATGCCGCTCACTTTCCAGCCATATCAGCAAGAAAGTAACAACCGTTAATTTTTTTATTAATATTCGCTCTTTATCTCGACTCGAAATTTCTTAGCGGGATGACCTAATTACAGCTCTACTAAGAAAATTCGCAGCGAGTAAAGTCGAGATATCAAGCGAATGTTTATACGAAATAAACGCTAATCACTTTCTTACTGATATGGCTGGAAAGTAAGCGTCATTTAAAAATTAAACAAAAGTAATAAACGGTATAAAACGGAGAAAAATACCTGTCTCTGCATGGACGTCGCCATTTTGACTATCACGTGATTAACCACTCTGTATTGGGAGTGAGGAAAGTGAACTGGTTTACCTGGGCCATCCAGTCTTGCAGGCGAAACTGAACATTTGTGAAAATGAAACATATATTTCGGTATAGCTGGTAAAACTATATATGTCGTGTTCAGAGAAAACTGGGCATAATGCTTGTGCGTAAATTGTCATCCCAGATTAGCCGGTGCAGTCCGCACAGGCTAATCAGGGACGGCAATTTCCGCTTTTATGGAATTTTTCGTTTAAATGATGTCCCTTCTTAGCGAAAATCCAATTTCGGCGGAAAGTGTCGTCCCTGATTAGCCTGTGCGGACTGCACAGGCTAATCTGGGACGACACTTTACGCACATGCATTATGCCCAGTTTTCTCAGAACACGACACATAGATCTAATTGGGAGCTCTTGTGGTGGGTGGCTGTCCGTCGTCGTGTGTCCGCAGTCAACAAATTGCTTTGAACGACAT
>VMBQ01004207.1:0-31622 GCA_007657795.1 Dreissena rostriformis | reverse complement strand
GAGTCGCGTTCTGAGAAAACTGGGCATAATGCATGTGCGTAAAGTGTCGTCCCAGATTAGCATGTGCAGTCCGCACAGGCTAATCAGGGACGACAATTTCCGCCTAAACTGTATTTTCGCTAAGAAGAGACATCATTTAGACGAAATATTCCATAAAAGCGGAAATTGTCGTCCCTGATTAGCCTCTGCGGACTATACAGGCTAATCTGTTGTGTCAATTCACGCACAAGCATTATGCCCAGTTTTCTCAGAACACGACACATATTGTAAGCGGTTTATTGATTATATTTGACATTGAATTTATTACTAACATGCTGCTGGCAGATTGATGCTTGATTATTTAATTAATGGTCATTTATTAATTTCTTAATGAATATGAACCCATTTTTATAAACTAAGCGGTTTTATTTTTTTCACGTCAAATCTCCCAGAGATAGGGCATACATAATTATATACAGTGTATATGGAGAACGAATGACCTCCCGCTTTTGGCAGAGTATAACAGTTGTATCGCGGAAATATATTCTTCAATATAAACTCCGAACAATTTGCTATTACTCACTCGCCTATTTAAAAAAAAATTACTGACATAAACATCTAAATACTACAGACGGGCAATCGTGATCTAATCCTGAAAGTATGCTATTATCAACGCGAGTCACTCTGTCAACATCATCATTATTGTGTCGCGTATATTGTCTAAATACAATAGTTAATGTACTTCTTTATAGGAAACACATTTAACATTCTTAACGCACATAACATTGGGTAGATTGTGCAAAATTATGATCGGTGTATAGTGTAAGATATTGATATGCTTTAAATATTATTTTGACCGCGTACTTAAAACAAAAAGTTACTTTTCGTCTAAAAAGTTTGCAACCGTTTTAGGTGTTATTTTTGCCCTCATTTGCCAAATTTTAATTCAATGTTCCAACTGCAGAAATTATCGCAAACAGTCTATGTAAAAAGTGAGCGAAGACAGCTACGCCGAAAAAAAACGATGTGAATAAGTCCCTTTAAATCTATTTTACAAGCCGATGGTTTATGTACAGTAGCCATTAAATAAGGCTAAAATGGATTAGACGTCTCCGCCAGGTCATTGAATAGAAGTAACTAACCGCTTTATGTACCATATTTTATTGCCAAATTAAATAATGATTTGTCACTACCATTAACCACTCGGGTATACAACACCAGCCATTGCCAACAAAGAAGCTCTCATCGCATTTATCAATAAATAAATCACGCGGTTTGAATATCAATAACGCGATTTTATCTCAACGGTTTAACAAAATCACAGTTAAAGAATATTCAAATTGAATGAACCATATTTGTTAAGCTTGAAGAGCGTATACGTTCAACCAAAAATGCGCATTTTGAAAGATACAAAAGATAACTCTTGATAAAATATGGTAACTTTAAAATAAGTTGCTAAAACTACGAATATTCACATCTCCGGTATATTTCATACCATTTTCAATTTAGTTTATGACATATTTGAGTTTTATTTCTTTTTAACGTCGGTATAAACGAAACCAGAGTATATTTTTAATACAAAAAGCAAATTAGTCTGCTCGACTTACTTCTTTAAATTTACATTGCAATTCTTATCAATTGCGTGAATTGAGAATACATTTTAAACTGGTTGAGATATGATTTTCATTTACTCTCACAAAAATTTACATTTTTCAGACTGGTTTTCGGTTATATTCGAATGTATGTTCTATTGGTTATCTTCAATTCGATGACATTGCTTATCGTTAATTAAAAAAGATACGCATGAATGTGAGTTCGCCAATAATCAAAGATGCTAGAAAGATAATATTTCCGATTTAACCGTCACCATTTGTGTCGTGTTCGGAGAAAACTGGGCAAATTGCATGTGCGTAAAGTGTCATCCCAGATTAGCCTGTGCAGTCCGCACAGGCTAATCAGGGACGACACTTTATGCCTAAACTGGATTTTCGCTAAGAAGAGACATCATTTTAACCAAAAATGTCACAAAAGCGGAAATTGTCGTCCCTGATTAGCCTGTGCGGACTGCACAGGCTAATATGGGATGACAATTTACGCACACGCATTATGCCCAGTTTTCTCAGATCACGACACATTTTCCCTTACCTTAAGATTGTGATACTGCTTCTGTAGGGCGTATCTCGTCTCGCGCACGTCCCGCTTGCCGCGCTTCATCGTCTCCAGTCGGCGCTCCAGGCGGGTGACGTCACGTTGGATACGCGAGGCGCGGTCTGTGACGCCGTCCGATGGCTCCCGGACCATAGAATGGAGCGGGCGGGCCTGCAGCTTACCCTGGGCTTCCTCCAGCTCCCGGCGCCTCTCGTGCAGAATGTTCTCTGTCATCTCAATCTTATCCAAATAAGAGAACTCACGCTTCCGACAGAACTTCCGGCTATGAACTGTCGTCTCGACCTTTTCGTCCAGCTTTTTGTTTTGGAAGCTTGTCCTAAGCCCTTTCGCATGGTCCTCGTGCATTCTAAACGTGTTTCGCCGTACGACTTCACAATTCCGGTTTCGTTGGCCGTCCAAGCAAGCAAGTTCAATTTGGATTTTCTTTATGTAACCCTCATCCGCCGACACCCAGCTCCGGAAGGGGTCGCAAACGGCAAGAAAAGCATCCAGGACTGAATGCATTGAGCGAACAATCTGACTGTATGAACTCACATACTCAGCGAATCCTAGCTGTAAATGTTCCTGAATATCATCCTTAGCGCTTTCTGCTTCCTGAAGACATGCGCGGATCTCGGCATGCCACGTGTTGATCCCGTTCTCGTAATCTCGCACACATTCAACGTCTAGTTCCTCGAGTTCCGCGAAAAAACTCAAGCAATACTTGGCCATATAATGATTCAGAGCATCCTCAATCCTTTGATAGTTAAGTTCGAAAGTGTCATCAAACGCCTTGGCTCTGTCGCATACCTTCTGGATTTGATCTATATTGCTAACACGACTTGCTAGAAATCCGCCTTCTAATTTTATCTTCTGCAATTCATTAGAGAATTCCCTGTGGCTGCTGAAATTCCCGACAACCCCTTTTCTACTTTTAGCAAGATTTATAAATTCCAACCAATCTTCGGAGTTATCGTCCGTGTCCTCCAGGAGCCATTTTTCCCGGAAGTGGTCGCAGTCCTTCTCCATATTGTATACGAGCTTCATCGCTTTCCGGCGCTCCCCTTCCAGAGAAATGGGGGCCCGGGGTTTTTGCCCCGCCCTCGGGCTATTGGACTCGCTAGCCATTTCCACTAATATCCTATTTTGTTACATGCGTAATGGCGCATTAAAGTATGTATAGTTTCTTTTTATTTTCCAATCTTTTCAACTCAACACAAGAAGAATGAAAGTTACTTTGATCAACTGAAAGTTAAAAAATAAATAATTAACAAAATAAGCATAATTTCAGCAATTATATCTACATATACTAATATAACCAGCGCATAACTATGAATGATAATTGAATCCAACGTTTCTAAACTAAATACCTTCCATACAAAGGCTCTTTAGAAAATCGAGGCGTTATTCTGTAACTACTGGTTAAATGAACATAATCGAATCCTTGCGGGTCTTTACTAAATGGCGCATAATTAGCGTCTGTTTGTACCGTCAATATTTGAAGTATAGACGACCGACAAGTGTATTTGTTAAGTAGTTGCTTATAGATATCTCTTCCGAATATCGAGGTTTGTTAACACTATTGAGGTGATAAACAAAGCACCCTTCAAACGATCTGTTGAAATAAATTGTATTGAATAAATATTTGTGCTATCAGATAAAGTCGCTATTAAGCCCATATTTTGCACGATTCCGTGGCAGGTAGCATTAAAATCAAAATGTGCACATTGGCAGCACACCATGATTAGTTTTTATGATTTATGGCGTTCGTTTCGATACGTGTAACGTTGCAAATCGACAAAAAAGCATGCTCTTCTAAGGCGGTATAGAAGTTTGATTTATGTTTGTGCTCCATTGTGTCTTAAATCTATTATATGTATCTATAAGTAATGCTGATTGAGCAATTAAAGTCCCAATCATGGGTAGAACCAGTTCTTTTTAATCGCCGTATACTGCTCCAATCTTTGGCTTAAACTCATACTCTTTCGATCGAAAGTCCAGCGAAAATTGTATTATTCCACAGGGATTGCAGACGTGGTAAACAAAAAACAAACAGAAAACTAATTAGATCGCGATCGAAGTACATCCGGATCCGAAAATTTACTACCGAAAGAGTGTAAACGTTTAAATTGGTTTTACACTTGAAGTAGTTGTTAAAGCTGCTTTATGAGAAAGGAATGTTTAATTATTGTCTAATATTTTCATTGACAGCTTACAAACGTATTTTGGATGGCACACTTTGTGGTCTATGACATCTATTGTATATTTTTGAAAGTAGTTTACGAGTCTATTGAAAATCGCTTCAGCAGTGTTGAAATTCAGCAAATAATCTCCGATTTCGTGAAAATAGTTTTGCGAGATCTACAATTAAAGTAGTGGTAGTAGTAGGAGTAGTAATAGGNCACCACCACCACCACCACCACCAACACCACCACCACCACCACCACCACTACCACCACCACCACCATCATCATCATCATCATCATCATCGTCGTCGTCGTCATCGTCGTCTTCATCATCATAGTCATCATCATAGTCTTCAAGATCATCACAAGGTTCAGAGCAAAATATTCAGATATATGCATCGCGTGAACAAAACAATGATATACAATCTTCTTCCTTATTGCACATTCACGATTCTGTCGTATTTGTATTACATTTCTATCTATACAACGTCGACTAGCTGACCTTTTTGTGTTAACAAACAATTCCTATATAAATATTCCACCTGCAAATAGCTTCATCACTTTCAATATGTGAATCTCCATACACTTAAAGCTTGCATGTGTATCCGTCCTTTAAAATAATTTAAAAATGAAAACTCTAGATGTAATAACCTCCTTGAAGCAATCTGTCAGAGATAATCAGAAAGCAAAACAGTGGCTAATCAATCCGCGACGTTCCGCGGTAGTAAAGGGAAGACACCGCAGTTATGGATTATGGATTTAAAGGCGTGAGCCCGCCTTAATACTTAATCCGTACGAATCAAATACATGTCCGTATATTGCATTACATGCGCGCCTAAGTAAAAGTTGGTTGAAGGAGTATTATTTTTGTTGGCATACAATGCGGATCTTATTGAACGTTTAGCGCTTGATCTTTCTTTCAGTACCGGAAGGCAGATGTAAGCCCACATTACCGAATTCCTCACAGAGCTATACCTTTCAAGCGGTAACCACTGCAATCATCAACATACATCTAAATCTGGAATTATAATTGGTTTGTAACTGTTTGTTATTTAATGAAAATCTAATTTAAAAAAAGCTTACAATATCGTTTACTGTCATATTTGAAGAAGCCTGTGAAATATCTACATAAGTTGCATAATTGGTGTATGTTAACACGGAACGCATTTGTAAAGCAACTACGGCAAGGGAGATATTTATGCGAGAATATTAGGCAAGTTGGCATTACTATTAGCATTTAAATTATGATAAGTGTCAGTGTTGAATAGTGATTTGCAATAATGAATATGTATACATTTAAAGAACAATTGGTCTTGGTGAATAGACTGTTGCACAATAAATTCGAACGCAGGCCTATTGCCACTTCTGCAGTGTAATGTCGCAGTTACAGGTTGCCAATAAATCATTCAATTATACCTTGTTATCGACAGGACTGTGCCTTAAAAAACGAACATAATTGTTTATGTTCACGTACAGACGGAAACAAGTCATGCAATAAGATTGAAGTATTAGTAATAGTAGTATTGAACAAGAGTAGGTGTTAAGACCTGAATTCCTTTATTTGAATTTTAACTGTGACCATGACCTTGGACCTATGCGAGTGACATTACGTCTCATCATGCTTATTACGTATTGCGTACAAAGCTTAACGCGTCCGTCGTTCCGCCTACTCGGGCGTTCCAGTTATACGACCCGTTTGTCAGGGCGTATAAACGCAGCACACACTTCCTTTAAGAACTACAGGTGGAGTGACGCGAAAGTTATTGCGACATTTGATGTCCGTGCTTACATTACAGTCGTGGTAAATCAATATAGCACGGGGTCAAAGCAATACGCGCTATAAATCATTGCTCGTCAACTTAAGCAGATTATCAAGGAGCATTGCAGTAAAAACGTCAACGAGAGTAAATCTTCGGTGGCTGAAGTGTATGTTCAGTCCTATCGTACTGGCATGCAGTGACTACCAACAGCATTGGTATCAACACTTTTCTATTTACGAAATTGCATGACTCCGCTTCAGAAATTACAATTTGGCATATACTGAACAATTTTATTACACGAATATACGAAATATAAATATACCCTACATACTTATATTAAAAATCTTTAAAAAATGACATTAAGTATGTTAATCAATGTACTTGTCCAATACAAAGGTACCTGTTGCAAAGAAAGTGTTATAGTTTCCGATAAATACGGTACGTTCAAGCAATCGAAATAACACTAATTATAAAGAAGAACATATTTAATATATCGTTTTATTAATATGAATAAAAAAAATAACATATATAAAAACGTTGTAAATCGTTTAAACGGAAAATAAGTGTGTTACTGACGTTTAGTAGTGGCTTTCGAAAGCCAGAATAGCCCAGTAGTAGCATTGTTTGAAATTTCTCCCAATTTACCCGGGTATGTGCAGGCGAAGCCCAAAATGTTTCAATGCTTTATTTCTGTATATTTTAAGATTTACGATCATTGCTATTAAATACATTAAATGTCATTTAAAGAAAAACGAACATCTGTGAACTTGTCCCTTTAAAACACCATTCTAATATCGAGCGTTTCCAAGACGACTAATACGGGTTGGTGTCGTTTTTATTCGTTATAATTGGATAGTTTGAAAACAATTCATTTGTTTACTATTAACAATTTATCGTTGTTAATCCGCAAAGCAACAGTTTTCAATTCAGATGCACACGTTTGCATCAGAGCTACAAATCGTTGTTTTTTTTACCGACAAATCGTTGTTAATTTCCCGACAAATCATTGTTGATTTCCCGACAAATAATTGTTTATTTCCCGACGGACAAAAAAGGTAAACTTATTTTGAATTGATGTACATGTGTAGATTCTACCTTATATGATAAAACCCATACAATTACATTTTGCAAACTCAATGTGAATGTTTAGTCTACTATGATCGAAGTTGTTACCGTGACTTTATACACGTATAGGCTACATTTAATTATTACATTCCGTTCGTGGAAAAAAACGACATAAATATAGATGTTAACATTTAAAATGACGAATTCTCTATTACGAACTCATACAAGCAGTCTCTCAAATAAGTGTTATTTTTGCTTCTATTCGTGTGAAATATTATCTTCTTTTCTTTTTCTTTTTTTTCTTTTTTGTTTGGGGTGGGTGTGTGGGAGGATGGCGGATAAAATTGGTGATTCAATATCACACGAACAAAGACCATAAATGATAATATAAATAACAATAGTTTAGTTGAAATGTAACTGTGTATTTGATAAGTAAACGAAAATAAAATTGAATTTTAACGATACTTAACCACTTGAATAAGCCGTTATACGGTCCATTTTAATAAATCGTATTACGGTTGATTTTAATGCAACGAGGTATTTGCTAATATAATCATGTTTGTTTATCTTTTATTCGATGCTCATTCAAGTGCATACATCAATAATATCAGTATTTGAAGAAAATTAAATGTAAACTCGCAAACGTTACGGGTGTGACTTTGAAAAATTGATTCATTATACGAATATACGCTGTGCAAACACATTATCCCGTTAAAGGATCAAATCAATTATAAAGTTGTATAAACACATTTTATGTTGCTGACTTGCGATTGTTTTGGTATTTGGTTTAACAGTTGATTTGCCATTGCTACACGTATGCCAGTCATACAGCGGTGGTCAGTAAAACTACAAAACTTTATAGACAAGCTAAGCACAATCGCATTTCCCTTTTTTTTCTTCCATCAATATAAGTATCTTCTTTAAATTTACCAACATACTTAAAAAAAAACATGTCTGATGGCATACTACAAGCCGGTAACGACAGACCCAAAAGTTGTGTCTCCTTGTCGTATGAACAATCTACACAAACTAGAAGTTTGTTCATAAGGGGTCTTGTTCTTGAATCAAATTTAGACTGTACAGCTTGCAAATAAATTATGGAAATGGATAAAACCTCTAATTTCGTAGATTTTTTCGAATATTGTGATGTTTAACCTCCAGTTTAACTTAAACTTTAAGTCAAACAGATGACGTGTTGCAGATTTGACGCATTTCGCGTTTATTTTATCAGGTTATAATGTTATTTCAATTTTACTATATCAATTTGCATTTTGCCAACTCTTTAGTTATTCAAATTCACTATTAAATCGAACATGTGTAATCGTAGATATAAGGACGGATACTCTGCTGCTAAATAAAGGCGCTCGAAAGTCGATGGCCGGAAAGCGCCACAGAGCACAGTGCTATTATTAACCCATTTATGCCTAGTGGACTCTCCCATCGTTCTAAATTGGATCAATTTATTAAAAAAAATAGGGATGTCTAGTATATTTATTACTATATTTAGAATATTTCTTACAGAAATTCCTTTAAGCAAACAGCGTCTCATCTGGGTCTCCGCTGTTTGCCAATACCTTTTTTTCTAGACGCTAGGCATAAATGGGTTTATAGTATTTGCGAATGATATTTGCGTGCAGATCCATAAACCATAGTCAAACTTGACGCGAGTAAGTCTTCTATTTTATTTGAGCATCCCACATTATTATGAACAAGGACCTGCAATAATTTGAGTTATTCAAGAGATTGGATTTTCAGATGTTTAATAACTATGTTGAATTAAAGTGTTTTTTCTTAATAAATATTTACCGCAAGGAACTTTGCAATATCAACAACCGGCAATTTATAACCTTAACCCATTCATGCCTAGTGGACTCTCCCATCCTTCTAAATTGGATCAATTTATTTCCAAAAGTAGAGATGTCTTGTATATTTATTTCTATTTTTAGAATATTTCTCACAGAAATCCCTTTAAGCAAACAGCGTAGACCCTGATGAGACGCCGCATTATGCGGCGTCTCATCTGGGTCTACGCTGTTTGCATAGGCCTTTTTGTTGACGCTAGGCATTAATGGATTAAATATACAGTTTAGGATCTTCATGAAATTTTCCTAACCTGCTGAAATGCATACACAGGACTACGAGCATTGTTAGCTATTTTTAGTAGCGTCCTGAATAATTTTAACGACGTTCCATTGTAATTGAAGTTCAGTAGTTTGCATACGATTGAACGATGATACATAAAAAATGAGGATTTTATACTTGATTCCGAGTTTTATTACGAGCCACAAAACAGTATGTGATATTAACGCTTCTATCCTGGTATAACATAAATTAATATAAATAAGTCATCTTTGTATTAGCCGGATATCAGCGTAGTGGTATTATAAAAAGGGAATACTACGGGGCATTAACATACATCTAAAAAGAGGACCACGATATCTTTTATTTTTTTTTTATGGTGTAACAGTTATGCGAACACATGCTGCAAACAGAGAAATGCTATGATTATGGAGGACTGTCAGTCCGGGACATGGCCCTATATCTCGCGTGGGTATTGACTTTGAGCTTATTTCTAGGGCAATTCTAATAGTTCACTGACTAAATGTAGGATATATTTATTTGTGTGCGCTTGTCAGGAATAGTTTGGTTTTATGACTTCCGTAATGACGTATAAGTATTATTTCTGGTAACAGGTACGGTTTAAACATCGAATTCCACTAACGAACGTTTACCGACGTTTTATTCGCTTGTTATTTAAATGCCCACCGATGTTTATGTATTGAGATCGACATTGAATGCACACACCCATGCAGTTTCTGTAATCAATTAATGATCCCAAATCACCGTTTAAGCTACATTTATTGCACTCGTATTGCAAAGAAATGTATATTCAAGACATGATGTTCATGGCGCCTCTGTGGTAGGCGCCTCTGTGACAGGCGTGCAGTTGGCTGAGCCTTGAACCTTCGTCTCCTGCTGCACTACTCCGCTATGGACGTCCACGCAGAAGCACATTCCTACATATAGAAAAAAAAGAGAATGAATTTATCTGGAGGCTTGATTATTATTTATGGAAGTGCTTGTCCGGGATTACAAACAAAGGGGTGTTACTGAGTAAAATACTTAACCTTTCTTCAGTAAGTTATTTCCCTTCTTTCTTGTACCAATCGTTTATGTAAACGTCAACTGGTTTAATACTTTAATGCCTTAGACTCGTTGTATTTCAATATGTTATTCTTCGTTTACATGCGTTTGCAACAAAATCTAGGTAACGTTTAAAAAATGCAGCGATAAGCATATGCTAACTTTTAATGAACCAATGGTACTACGAACATTGAAACTGTTTCTTAAGTAATTGTATACTAGTATATATATATGTGTATGAACGGAAAAAAGTAGTGTTGCTGCAAATTAATTTGATAACAAAACTTGATTTGAGCTTTGGCAAAATGAAGATCACATTCTTTTAATGGGTATCAATAATTGCAGCGTTGGTACCGTTGGTACCTGTGTTGTCGCATTGTTCCGGCATGAAGAGGCCTTGCTCATCGCACTTTGGGAACCACTGACCGCGATACCTTATCATCGCTAGCATAGACGCACTTCGTCGCTGCTGGCATAGTGTACGGGTATCCCGAGCTGCATCGAACGTTGAGACAATGTGAAGGGAGAACTTCGTTTAACGATGAACATATTTAAACAATGTAACACCAAAAACATGATCAAGAGAAAAAATCTTTTTACCTTCACAATGCATGACAATTGATTCAACACAAAACTTAAAGCCCCATTAACACTCAAAATCAACGAATGTTTCGTGCACTTTTTCGTAAAATAAAGTTTACCCATAACAAAATCAGTGTTCCTATAGCAATAGCCAAATTTGCAACGCTAGATGTTGTCTGTTAACATAGATTTAACAAGATACAAAATACTCGTTTTTATTTTTTGTGGAACAATATATTCCATTTTTATTACCCGCAACGGTATCTTTTCATACGACACGCGAACACTCACTTGGTACATGAACATGTGTTGATTATATTGTGAATCTTGTTAAATCTAGGTTACCAGACATCTAGCGCTGCAATTTTGGCTATTTCTATAAGGAACACTGATTCGTTATGGGTTAAATTTATTTTACGAAATATTTTACGAATATTCGTTGATTTTGAGTGCTAATGGGGCTTTAACATATCAGGAGCGCCATGATAGACCGAAAGCGCTCATCAGAGAAACATTGGTTTTGTAACAAAAAAAGCACTGAGCTAAAGTAAGATTTCATAAAGACATTTGCTTTTTTTGTCAAGATTATCTGGAGTTCGCACTCGATCAAAATTTGAACTTGGCTTAGTTCTTGTTTCGGAAAAAAAACATTCTGACCAAAACCATGCTGGTTTCTTCATAAATTTAGCTTCTAGATTGGCAACAAAGTTTATATATGTGTCGTGTTCTGACAAAACTGGGCATTATGCTTTCGCGTAAATTGTCATCCCAGATTAGCCTGTGTAGTCCGCACAGGCTAATCAGGGACGACAATTTCCGCTTTTATGGAATTTTTCGTTTAAATGATGTCTCTTCTTAGCGAAAATCCAGTTTAGGCGGAAAGTGTTGTCCCGGATTAGCCTGTGCAGACTGCACAGGCTAATCTGGGATGACACTTTACGAACATGCATTTTGTCCAGTTTTCTCAGAACGCAACTCATATGATTACACGTGGTGAGCTAGTTTTTGATCCCACTTGATCCTTATCTGAACATGGCCAAGATATTTTCAATATAAAATTATGGCGAAGTTTCATAAAGATTGAGTCATTAAAGTCGCTTCAAGAGAGGTTACGAGGTTTTTCTATGACTGTATCTAGTTGCCTTAAGACCTCACTTAACCCAGATTCGAACATGACATATTAATTGATTGTCAAGAAACGCATTATGACCCAGTTTGATAAAAAAGTCAAAGACAGTGCAAGCTAAAAGTTTTTACCTGATTATCTCCTTTTTTTATCCCACTTGACCTAGATTAAAACTAGGCCTAGATATATTGTCAAGATAAACATTCTAGTAAGATTGAAACGAAAATATAACTTCTAGAGTGGTAAGACGTTTCTTTAATATTTTACCTGGTGACCTGTTTGACCCCACGCTCGATCTTTGTCTAGATATTGTTAATTCCAAGTTATATCAAGATTGAGAAAACCATTTGATCTCCAGTGATAACGAGCTAAATTTTGGCGACGCGCGCCGCATGACGAGTGACATAGACTGACACACTAGTTCACCTTCGTACTCAAAGGAGCTAAAGAGGCTTACTTATAAATTAACAAGCAATATTGTTGTTTGTTTTAATTCTGTATGTGAACTGACGCAATTATCTTAGCACAAATTACTACATAAATCGCATTGTTTTGAAAATAAGAGATATATTGAAACAACAAATGAGGTAGAGCTATTATGCATACAGACTAGCCAAAAAGAAATAGTAAGTAAGTAGCCCCATGCTGACGATACATGTAGATCACTAAAGGGCCACATGCTATTACAGGTCTCTCTCCATTTGATGCTGCTTAAATTTCACTGTGTTAACATACGAGTATATAAAGAGAATGATACTCTAGGCTATCGTTCACCTGATTGTTTGGTGTTTTTCACGCATTTGCCTGAGCCAAAGATCATATTGGGTTGAGCCTGGCAGGTGAGTCCTTCATCACACTTCCCCAGGGGCAGACGGTCCCTCACATCCTCTGCATCACACTCATCCCCTTCTTGCTGGAAATTGTACATACTTGTTTCATTAACAAAACTTAAAGCCCCATTAACACTCGAAATCAACGAATATATCGTAAAACATACAAAATCAGTGTTCCTTATATCAATAGACAGAAATGTCAATGCCAGATGTGGTCTGATAACATGGATTTAACGAGATACAACATGCTGTTTTCTGTTGTTTTTTTTGTGGCACACTATATTCTTTTTTAATTTCCCGCAACGATATATATTCATACGACACACGAACACAAAAATGGTACATGAACATGTGTTGATACACTGATATATTATGGTTAAATTTATTTTACGAAATATTTTACGAAATATCCGATGATTTTGAGTGTTAATGGGTTTCACTTATAACGTTTTCACTTTTTGTGCACATTATGAGTCGTTTTCACATACAATTTCCGAATAATGCAATTAACAATTGCTTTTATTGTAACTTGTCGATATAATCATACTACTGTAAATAAAAGGAAAATATTAATGAATTAGATTGAACCGAAAAATCTCAATAGCGATAAGATTTTACTGTCCTAGATGTGTTCTTGATGCGATTATTTTCATACACGTAAAGGTAAAAACACTTGCTGAGTTTTCACGATATTTGTATGTATGGCGAAGTTAATGAAATATCTGATTTTAGTAATATTCAATGATTCAATTATTTCATAATATGCTGCTATTATTCCATCAAATAACCTTTAAAACGACAAAAACGTGACGTTTGGGGAACGAAAAGACTTACTTCAATAATGAATGCTGGGCAAAACATTCAACCCAACGTGTTGAGTTTCTTTCTCATCTTCTGATTGAATACATTCTTAGTTCAACAGACCCGTATGGTTTAAAATTGTATTGATTAGGCACCAACCAATAATAAACATTAAGGTAAGAACAAACCTTCGCACAGACGTTGTAACATCCGCAAAATCCGCCATTTTTGATAGTGGTGCCTTTGCAGTGTGTCACGGGCTTTTCAATATGGTCACATATCCCATCGAAACATACCATCGACTGGCTCGAGGCAACCAGCGAAAACAGAAGAAAGCTAGCTATGAAACTCATTACGTTTGATCGTAAGTGTTAGTCTATAAGACTATTTGAATCGAAAGCTGAGTAGTTATATGAGTCGCTTATCTTATCTTTGTCCTGTATATGGGTGCCAAGTATGGGCCAAATAGGAACGAACGAACGAACGCGTTATTTTGTTCAGTCTATTTCGGGAACATATGTAAACATACATTGACTATATGGTGAATAAACATTACAGCTGTAGATTTACACCATTATCTTGAAGTAGTTTCTGATATTTTCACTCAATAGTAGTGTTTTAACAGAAGAATTATGTATTTAATATTTGAATACATGTGCTTTCAGTTTTAAACAAGTTCATACACATATTTGTTGACAGGAAGATTCTTGTATCTTTAATAAATTAAGGTACCATAATAATATTTTTATTTAGTTGTTGATAACTCTTCATGGTGGTGGGTGGCGCTCCTCTGAATATTATATTATCTGATGCTATATCTCGAGATATAGTTGATACCTTTTTGTTGTTGTTGTTTTATTTTATCGTTCTTTAAAAGAAAGTTACAGTTCTTTCAAAGAACGACCAATGAATGGTTAATTTGTAATTAAATTAAAACGTTTTTTTTTTTTTATTACAGTTGGATTTGAATTGTTATGTGATCAGGTTAAATTTTATTTACCGTTAAAATGTTGTTTTTTTTAGTAAAAAATCTTCGAATCGTTTGAGGTTTGGTCGCCCTTAAAACGGCCTTTATTGTGTGTTTGCATTGAGCGTTTCAATGCGGCTACCACAAATATATCCATTTTCGGAGTGATTGTCGATGTTTTGGGTTGTTACGCGTGTAATTTGCCATTTACGTGAAAAGTTCTTTGCTAAGCGTGAGGTTTGGCACCCAACAAACCGGTTTAACCCCGAAAGTTTTGGTTTGCATTGACCGTTTCAAGGCGGTAAGAAAAGTTTTGTTCAATGATGTTTTTTTACCTCATTTGTTTAGTCGTGAGTCTAACTGTTTTTCAGTTGGCGATCTATATATTCAAGCCTAGTTGGAAATTCAGCGGGCTTTTTCTATGCGACTAATCTACAATAAGAACAACGTAAATAGCAACCGGTCAGATTACGTAATCCGCTAGAAAGCAAAATGTACATAAAACATAAAAATATTAATTCAATCACTATGTGATAACTCAGAGAATTGTTTTGTACGACACGCATTTAGTTTGAACACGGCTTAAGTATAGCCCAGTGACTGAATATTATTGTTATTGGACCGCAATAATTATAAATCCCATCAACTTGGCGTGAGTCCTCGGTTATATATCGAAATTTATTAACTGAGTTACATTCGCCCTTAAATACTATATTTCTGCAAACAATCAATCAAGGTTAAAGTAATCGCGTAGTAAGCGTATTCAATAAATGTGTCGTGTTCTGAGAAAACTGGGCATAATGCTTGTGCGTAAATTGTCATCCCAGATTAGCCTGTGCAGTCCGCACAGGCTAATCAGGGACGACAATTTCCGCTTTTATGACATTTTTCGTTTAAATGATGTCTCTTCTAACAGAAAATCCAGTTTAGGCGGAAAGTGTCGTCCCGGATTAGCCTGTGCGGACTGCACAGGCTAATCTGGGACGACACTTTACGCACATGCATTATGCCCAGTTTTCTCAGAACACGACACAAATACGTAGCACTAGATCTGTCAAATTGTTGTAATAGCTATCTTATCATGTATAAGTGTTGTATGCAAGACAAACGAAACACTCATTTGTTAAGAAGTAATATGGGAAAAAATCCGTTACAAATTCCAATAATTAGGCAATAAGCTGTTTCGATAGCGAAATAAGGGCTAAATGTATCAGCTGGTTATCGTTGACAATATACGGAGAAGCAATGCTCCGTCGGGCGGTAAAAATGGTGCACTCAATCGACCAATAGCATCGCGGACCGCTGTCGCATAACATTGATCATTTAATTTACGGTATTGTAGAAGGTGAACAAATAACAACGGCATCTGTAGTTGCAAACCATAGAATAGCACGACTTATAAATGAGACATTCATTAATCCAATTAGAGTACACTCCCCGAGATAAAATAATTAGTTCCTGTCTCGTTAAAAGGCTTCGTATTTCAGTCTCCAGATAACCACCATAATTATATAATTGGAATACGGTGCTTTTTCTTTGCTTTCTTTCTTTTATTCATGTAATGGTATCACTGGATGACACTATGATTCCATGCGTTAAGTTTTAAGTAGAAATCTGTGAAATCGACATTAAAACTAGCAAAACTTTGCATTTATATATAATAAATATAATCATTATAGTTTAAACCTATTTAGTTTAGCTCGATTGCATCGAAAGCCTAAGGCTTATATGAAACGCTCTCGAGTCCGTTCCCTATAACCAGAACTTTGTGTCTTTTGGGGGGAGATCTAAAGAACGTTCACACTGTGGGGATTGAACCCGTGACCTCGCGATCGCTATGCGGACACCATATCTTCTACGCCTCGGCGATCTTAACAAATTAATCATTTACGATAACAGTTGTGATTCAGCTGGAATATTTAACAAATAACACTTGATATTTATCGAGTAAAATGTTAATTTGTCTATCATTATCTGCATACTCATTTTCGGTCAAAATGTATGTGTTTGTCTGTGATGGTGCACTTCTTTTTGCTACAGTGTAAATGATTCGTAAGTTGTCATTGATCAGTACACATATGAGCATATTTATTGTAGTTCATACATTTATATTATATGAATGCTGATGAAATGCAATTACGGAGTATGTTTGCTTGCGTGTTAGTGTCGAAATACATGGCTTCGAAATGTCCTTTGGAATGTGAGAAATCAAAACAAAATTGCTATAAGGTAATACAATCTTCTGTTTTATACAATTTAATTCGAAGTTCTTGTCGGAGTAGTTTAACGTTTTTTTTTTTATTATTGTGTGGTCATTCTTTATTAGAAAATAATAAACTGCATTGGGTAATTTATATTGCTATGACATTTTAAGCTACTGGAGTATTGATTGAATTCCGAACTTACGAGGTCGAGTGCGTGATGGATTACCCATAACATTTCAAGCACTTGTTTCATTAAATAACATTTTCATCAAACGTTCTATTAATAACAAAATAATAATCTGTATAATAGATATTAATTACAAAAAAAATCGTTATTATACATGTTCATTTCAATTCAATGTTTATTGCTATGTGGCCTCCGGCCCTTGGAAGTACAAATAACATAGCATAGTCACACATTTCAATACAAATATTAAATATTCTTTTATTCATGTAATGGTATCACTGGATGACACTATGATTCCATGCGTTAAGTTTTAAGTAGAAATCTGTGAAATCGACATTAAAACTCGCAAGATTTTGCATTCATATATAATAAATATAATCATTTTAGTTTAAACCTAAAAAATAATCTGTATTATATATATTAATTACAAAAATAATCGTTATTATACATATTCAATTCAATTCAATTGAATGTTTATTGCTATGTGGCCTCCGGCCCTTGCAAGTACAAATAACATAGCATAGTCACACATTTCAATACACATATAGACAACATACATATGTAATGGTACAGCTATTGATAATAAAATGATATTCAGTAATGCATTTCTTCGTTCAAAAGCATAATACAAATAACATCGCATAGTAACATAATACAAGTAAAATCGCATAATCACATAATAGACATAACATAATACAAATAGCATCACATAGTCACTATTATACAAATAACATCGCATAGACACATATAGATCCAGCTATTGATAATTAACTGCTATTCAGCAACGCATTTCTTCTTTCAAAAGCATAATACAAGAACATAGCAATACTCCTGATCAACCTTTCTTCCCGGGAACTCATGGTTTTATTAAATTTATTTGTAGTAGCGGGTGTATAGTACTTTATGGGTATATAAATTTTACGAAGGTCTAAGTATGTTGTACATATTAGAAGAAAATGAAATTCATTTTCAATATCATTTTTACAAAAAGGACACAACCTTTGGTCCCTGTCGATATTCAAATAGCGACCCTGTTCAATCATGAGCTTATGGGAAGAAATTCGAAAACATACATAAGCGTTACGAAATTTACGGATTGTTAAAATATTTAAATATGACTCATATTCAAAGTTACTTTTAAATCCATTGTATGTTTTTAGTTTTGAAGAACTATTACACGCTTCTATCCACTGCTGTACAAAAATGTCTTTTAATCGTTGAGCATAATTTATCAAAAATAATGGTTTATTAACAAAAGGCTTGTTGTTCCCATACATAACCAAACCCTACGGATTGCAAGTGATTTCGTAATGAAGTAACCCAGTTTACGTATCCTATGTCATCAAAACATTTCAACATTTCATTGCACTTTTTAGTATGACTGGAATATGGTGTTTCCAGTAATCGTAACCCATATTTTACAACTCTCATAGATGAATAAATATGTATTAGATATCTACCACAATCACCTATAATAGCATTATTACATGAGTACATTGGTGCTGACATAAATCTTTTACATGCATATGTGTGAACTCTTTCTACAACTTCAAAAGATTTTAGCCCCCATATTTCCGATCCATATAATAAAATCGGCATCACCTTAGCATCAATAATCCTAAAGTAACAAAGATATGACATAGGCATATAGTCTTATAGTGACGAAGGCATAGATATAATGACACGTTTTGCTTTACAAGACATGTTTTCTGCCATTTTAAACATAGACAGGCTAGACGAAAAATGAACACCTACATAATTGAATCCTTGCACACATTCCAATAGTGCATTATTGTAATACCATTGTTCGTTCAAAGCAGGTTGACCACCATTTTTGAATACAACAATTTTTGTCTTATCCACAATAATATTTAATTAAGAGACAACACAAAATTCGTGAAGATAATTTAGCTGCTGTTGTAGACCTGAAACTGTATCCGAAGCCAGTGCTCAACCGTCAGCAAATAATAACATAAATATTTCAACATAATCTGGGGTAAGTTGTTTACCTCTTATGTTCTAACTTTTTAAATATTCATATAATTCATTGATATACAAACAGAACAGAATAGGGCTTAAATTACAGCCTTGTCGTACTCCCATAGTACAGTCAATAACGGCACTTAATGTATTATTTGACCTAACTTGTGTTTTAACATTCTTGTATAGGGCTTTTATAGCCAGTAATAAATTCCCACCAACATTATTATTCACTAAAGTCAAGAGTAACCGTCTCCTATTGACATAATCAAATGCCTGTGTAAAATCTACAAATGCGACATTTAATTTGCGTTTTTTTTTCGACATAAATATTAACTAATTATTGAATACAAAACAAACGCATTGTCAATAGTCGAATATCCTTTTCGGAACCCTGCCTGCGACTCAGTTATTTATCATATGCTTCAAGATAAAACGAAAGCCTTTTGTTCAATATGCTTATATAAATTTTGCTAAAAACATCTATAAGTGATATTCCCCTTTAATTATCGGGATTATTTGTAGGGCTTTTTATGTAAGTGCATTTAAATTGAACAAGCCCAACTTTCTGGGAAGACAGACACCTTCTGTGAATAGCCTGTTAAATATGAGTTTTATATATGGAAGAATAACGGCTATGCTATGTATAAGATGATTCGCTTATAATTCACCCGCACTTGATTTTACGGGATTCAATGATTTTACTGCTTGCAAGATTTCTACTTCTGTAATTACAGAATTAAAAATTTCGTTCTGTGATTCATCAAAATCACTAGTATTTGCATCAATATCGATATTATGTAGCTCATCATTTTCATTATTTTCTAAATTTAACAATGCTCTAAAATGTTCATACCATTTTTCACAGGAAATATTAGGCTCTTTCACTGAATTTTGGTGAAGATTTTTTACATTCTCCCAAAACAGTTTCTGATTTTGGACCGTGCTCGACAATTTGTTCACTACATTTTCCTTATATCGTATACGTTTTTTCTACACAATATATGAAAGTTCTTTTTAACCGATAAATAGTGCTCAAGATTATTTACATTATTGTTGACCCTAAATAACAGAAGAGCCTTATTAACGCGCGTTTTATAATCTTTGCATTCTTTATCAAACCATGTTGATTTTCGTTTTATACCGTTGGTGTTTACTTTAGAAAGTAGATGTCGACTGCAATCAATAAGGATATCCTGAAATGTTTTAATAATACTGTCAATATGTTCATCTGTGTTAAAACACATAGCAAACACATCATTATTCTCAATTGCCTTCGAGAGGTTATGTTTGTACAATTCTATATTCTCTACACTGAAGTTCCCTTTAAAGCGTTCGTCCGATTTGTTGCTTTTTAAGGTTTCCATTTCATTACTTTCAATTAAAAATGTATTTAATTTTAATACAATAGGTAAATGGTCAGAAGAAATTTCTTCGTCAACAAACATATCTTTGATTATATCAAATAATTCAGCATTACCAATAAAATAATCAATAACACTACAGCCATTTGAGTTAACGAATGTAAAATTACCCTCTTCTTTATCAGATCCACATCTACCATTCAGAATATATAATGCATACATTTTACACAAATTCAACAAGTTTCTACCACAACTATTTACATGTGAATCTAATGACTTTCTATCACATACGCGAGGATCTACAGTAAAAATAAACTCATATTCATTAAACATTGGCAGATTTGGAATCGATTCAATACAGTCGCTTTCAACACCGACTCTTGCATTTAGATCGCCTGCCAAAAGTATACAATACTCTTCTACGTTCATGGTACATAATACATTTTCAATTATACCTATACCTTTAACATCACTATTTTCGTATACAGGGGAATTAATAGGCGGTATATATACAGCTATTAACAGTATATCTCTAGATACCTTAAATACATGTTTATTAATTTTTAAGATTATGCCATCAGTAAACGTATGAAGTACTTGGGTAACAGAATTCTTCAAAACTTGTCTTATACCTACCAAAACACCACCCATATTTCTACCACCTTTCAAAGACCCCTTTGCTGGCGATATATACCACACAAAACCTTGTAAAGCACTATATTGATTAATTAAATCCATATTAACTTCCCAAGTTTCTAACAATATTACAATATCAAATTTTAAAATGTAATCTATGAAGGATGCATCATTAAGCTTCGATTTCAATCCCGAAATGTTGTATGACAATATTGAAAACAATGCAGGATAGTCGTTAGGACCTTGACCACAATCCTATTTCACATGCTGTTCGGCACTGCCTACTGAAGGTATGGAAACGTTCGCAACATCCATCGCTTTGCCCTGGTCAAGCCTGCGGTGTGCACGCGCGAAAGTTCTGTTGTCCGATGATGCCTGACGTTGATAAAGTATACCATTCTTGTAGTATGCCTGTATACCACGCTGCGACATCTCCCTGATTTTGTTACGTTGAAACATTGTCAGCTCATTTGAAACACGAATGCCAGAGTCCCTAAGACGGTCGCGTGCTTTAAATATGTCTCCCTTTAGATAATATTGTTTAAAATTTACAAGGACCATCCTGGGAGAGTTTTTGTTGAATCGGCCGACACGTTTAATATCAACCACTCGATTATCTTGAAAGGGACTGTTCGGGACAGCAACATTGTATACATCTGATATAAATTTCTGTTTTGTTTTATCGACTGGTTCATTTTCTTCATCAGTGAGACCAAATACCCTCAGAGAATTTCTAACTTCAGCATATTCAATTTTCTCTAATCGTTTACCAATTTCGTTCAGTTCGGTACTATCTTTATCAAACATATGCGCAACTTCTTCAAACTCAGATCTTATGTTATATTGTTCATTTTCAATTTCACCAACTTTATTCTCAAGTGATTTTATACTTTTGGACAACGTCACCTGTTGTAACTCTATATTACCAATTGTTTTCATTAAAGTCACTCAGATCTTGTTTTACACTGAACATTTCATGACGAACAGCCTGCACTTCCATACGTACATCGGCTATGCATTAGTTCGTCTGCTTGTTATAAGCCGCCATAGTATTAACAATGTATTGGGTGTCCGGATTCACAAAATGGCCAACGTAGACATCATGCGGTGGGGTCTATGTAGATCTATGTTAATCGTGTTTACAAATAAAATGCTTTTTTATCTGCGTATGTAGGGTTCAAATTTGGACTATTCCATTAATTTCTGTTGTGCAGTCCATTGACGACCAGCGTCGCTTGGTGCAGACGGCAATGCGGTCTGACGCTCGTCGCCATGGCGACGAATCCATGCCGAAATACGGGACTTTTCTCTACCAGATCAGGGAGGTGGGGAAGGAGTCGGAAAAACTTCGTAGATCTTACGTGCAAAACTTCCGAAAAACTATGCAACTCATGTAAGTATTGCCATTAAGATTTCCCCAATTACAGTATGGGAAACGCATGCACTAAAGCCTTTAACGCGCAAAACAAACATAATACAATGCCACGGAAAATGTGCTCACAACGAAGATTACAGAGGTCATGAAGTGCAGCAATAACATTGTATTAGCCAACAGATACAATAACAGATTGACGTTTTAAAATCCATCGGAAAAAAATACGTAGTTCAATTTTACGCGTTTTAGTTAATGAACACAACATTCCATTGGTTGTTATTTCAGTATTTATCACGGTGTGCATCATTGTGTTTCTTGCGCTGCCAGTTGCCATGCTTTCTATAGGTGATTTCAAGTGCACAAGAGAGTTAAAATGATGATTAAATAAAACCTATTTTCCAATGCAGGTTAAATAATATATTGGGTTCCCCGAAATTGTAATTGTATGCATTATATAATGATGTAATAGCAATTATTACTATTGGGACTAAACATAGCACACACAAATCGATGGAAACATACCGCTGTCGTTTCTCAGTCGCTTCAAAAACATACTTTAGAACAAATCTACATGAACGAAGAACATATGAAGTTCATGAGCTAAGTTTAAATACTATATAATAATATTATTAAACACAAATCTTGAGTCTATGTACGTTACGCTTACTAACTCAGCATACAAGACATGCCACGACGTTATGACGGTGCCTAACATGAGCATAACGTTCTTAAATGCAGTTTTATTGTAATGTTGGTAACCATTGCTATGGTTACAGTTGTGAAGTACCTCGATGACTGCCCCAAGGAGACCCGCATCCCGGTGTATCTTCTATTGGGCGGATGTCTCGGTATCATCAAACTGCTCTCCTCGCTCTGGCGCAGCATCAAGACGCGCAGGTATCAAAACGTCAGCTTCGACGACCCGGATGAAGACTGCGCCTTCTCTAGTTCCACGTACCTCTCCATGGAAACTATGCTGTTCTTGTTCGGTTAGCAGATTTCCGGTACATATTGGACGTTTAAGATCTGGACGCCGCATTTTGAGCAGCTCCACTACGAGCCGAGCAACTGGTGTGATAAGCCGGTAAACAAGTTCACCGTATATCAGTTGTGCACGTGCTACGTCGTCATGGCGGCGTTCTTGTTGGTGCTCACAATGCTCATGTGTTACTTTAGTTGCTGTTGTCAGTGATATATATGAATAACATATGTTTATACTGCAATTATGCATAAATAGACATATTCGAGCTAAAAGCACCTGATAATAATATGAATCAGTGTATTTAGATTAATATTAATTAGCCTATACTCATTTCTAGATAGTATATTCGATCGTTTACTCTGATAAATCAAGCAAAAATCACAAATGTACGTTGACCATTAAACAGAAAAGCATATGCTTGTTCAAACATGGAATCCGTTTTTTTTTCTAATTTAGTTAACGTATGTGTTTTTCATTCACAACTTGCAGCGAATTAGGACCATTTCAATACCTCTATGTTCGCTTTTTTTCAAAATACGTACGAATGCATACTAGGTAATTATATTTATTACTGACGGTACAAGTCATATATTTCGAATAGCAATCGGCAGACACAACTAAGTAAAGCGAGAAAATATATTATGTCTTTTTTATTGGCTTGATATATATGAATTATCGGCTATAAAATGTGAATTATATGTGGTTGTTTTTTTGTATGCCCTATATGTTTGGAACTGCGAACATATTATCAAAAAACTCTGCCAACTTGTATTAATAGATTAATAGCAGACGAAAATGAAAACAAAACTGCCGAAAACAAGCTTTTTATATCAGTAAATTGGCAATCATTCACCTTTATACATACAATATTTATATTGAATATAATATATTATTATAACCTTTTTACACATTCAGTCCCTTGTGTCTGTATCTGTGTCGGATTAACTCTTTCAGTGCTGGAACCGGATTTTGAAGGCCTTTGCAAACAGTTTGGATCCAAATGAGACGCCACAGAACGTGGCGTCTCATCAGGATCCAAACTGTTTGCTATTCTGATAGTATTATTTGAAAAAAATCAAAGAAAATGCTAATTTTAGAAATTCAGCAGACGACATTTTAGCAGACTACAAATTTCCCAGCATGCAAAGGGTTAAATTATGCTCAAATACAATATTTCGTAACACTGAAGGCAACCAAACAGCACACACAGGATGTCTAACGAAATAAATTGGACGTCTAGACAATGATGCAGATGTATTTTCCTAATTTAATATATCAAACCTTAAACTAGAAAGCATTATATTATTATAATGATGAATATGCGATTCATTTAATACTTGTCTGTTTAAGTGAAATACTTAAGAATAACCTTATAAAGAATGTTGTTCATATTTTTGTGGAAGAATATTTTGCCTTTGGTGATCTGCAGTAAATAAACTAATGCGATATGTGCGACGGTGCACTATTTGGAATTTTGATCTTACCCCTAGGTCAGAAGTTATGGGGGTTGGGATGGGGCCGTGTCAGAGATTTTCACTCAGGAAACTGCCCCGCCCCCCATAACTTTTGACCCAGGGTTCAGATCAAAATTCCAAATAGTGCACCGTCGTACATATGCTCGTATCTACCATGTGTGTAAGTTTCAAGGTTCTAGTGCTAATAGTGTAGGAGAAGATAGTGGCCAGGGCGGACGGACAGACGGCGGAGATGTTCATTATATAAGATATTTCTCACAGAATGCGGTCATTTAACACACTTATTAAAATAGCTTAAATCACGAATAAGAAGTCAACAATGCCAGTGTAGTCCCATTAATTGTCAGTATAATATGTCACACAATGACACAACTCACTATGCACAGATATAATAATGCATATAAATGAAAATTAATTGCACACATTAAGCTTGAATTATCAAATTTTTCTGTTTCTATACATTTCGTGAAATGTTTTAAGCGTCCTTATATTTTTTATTCGTGTTATTTATTATTTGAAAACTTAATCCATATCGTATATTATATTAATGTCAATATTACTTGAAGCGAAAACAGAACCTTTACTCGCAACGATTTCCTTACGACAAAAACACAAAATGCACAAATAATCAACATTAAAGTGCATATGCGAAGAAAATAATCATGTGTTTCGACAGTAGGGTTTCTTTTGGCCAAATATGATGTTGAAATTCGGTCCCATCCCCAATCTGAAAAAGTATATATTTCTCTCAAATGACTGCTTAAAAAGTGTAAAAAAAAGTTTAATTCGAAATAACTGTTTATCTCCCTAGCAAACACTTTGATTTGAACCTCGGTAAATATAATGCGAATAAATACATTTCAATAGTATTTGTCATCACAATAACGAAACACATTTAAATTTCCGGATTGTAGTTAAAACGACGCCATTTGTCCCGAGGCAAAGAGCCCCGACCCCATTCAAAAATGGTGAAGAAAACAAACTATTTAATTCCCAAAAGTATTTCATATCATATATTGATAAAGTACAACTTAACTAAGCAACGATATTTTGAAATACATTTTGAACTAGATACAAGTTGCTTTTGCATACACCATTTGCAATCTCACTAGCGGTATGCAAATTGTTCTATATCAATGTTCAGCTGAGTGGAGTAGATACATTTATGTTGTTTCGTTAAATTATTACTACTTACGCGTTTTTTGTGTGTATATTTAACAACTCAAAATGTACTGATTACTTGATTATCTCCATTTATCAAGTAAACATTATAAAAGTTAAATGAATACGTTACAACGTATAATAGCAAATTCAGGTTTATCGCGACTCTATAGACAATACCAATATAGCAGTACCACTGTATATGTACAATTAAGTAGCTCATTTCTCGCACCATTCACCACACACGTGAAACTATGATGTGAAAATACAGCTTACGGAGATTTAATAAGTCTGTAACGACAGACTGTTTATATGAAATTGGGCGTTGAACGTACATCATGCATAACTAATCAATTACGTCCATTATCAAGACCACTTCAGCTGTACTAATTATACAATCAAACCAAGTTTTTTCAGACAGCTTAAACGTGCCAAATAACTTCATTAATGTGACCGATTCAATATTCATGAGATCTTTTAATTAAGCAGCAATTCTTGTTCTTTTTTTTAGCACAAAGACTAAGTGCCACAATATTACTTTACACTTGTATGAATATATGTAAAATAAACTATTTGCTGTCGAAAGTATTACAATTGAATGTTCCGTGAAAGCAAATGTAGTTGTTAAATAAGTTTTATCACAAAATAAAAAAATACAATAATTGCAAAGACGGTTCTAAGACGTTGACCCCAGTTTTAATTCTTGTTTATGTTATGTTAAGGGTTTTGATCATGTATATATAGTGTCCTGTATTTCATGGGCAAGTTGTATCTTGCCTTCGAACGGATATGCTCAAATTTATTTAAATTTATTAGATTGTTAACACATCAAAATACTAGTTTTCTAGTATAAAGCTTTATTAATAAATTGATGTATTTTGTAAGGTGTACACATTCTACCTCTGCGAATATGACTAGTTCCGAGCATAGCTCTCCAAAGAGGAGGGAACACTGCGAGGAGTTTGCTATACATTCGATAAAACGTGTCTGTGTCTGCCTAGATGTACCGTAAGAAATTTGCATTGTTAGACGTTAGACAAAGTACAATTAAAAGTTTAAAGTCTTTTTTGTAACTTTCACAGTATATATTTGTCTCCTCAGTTCTGCTTTAAAATGTACAGATATGTAATGCTGACATATAAATCATACATTCCCAATTTCAAAACAACTAGCGGATGGTGACATTATTCTCGAGAAAATTTAAATTCAACGATATTACCCTAAAACATTGTTACATGCATCTAATTGTTCATTTTGTATTTAATTGAAATTTGCTCGTATCAAATAAAACGCACTTTACAATCCAGTTCCTGGCTGTTTTAGGTCATCCGTATGCAAATTAAATGAAATAACTGGTATTTGATATGTATACAAGTAACAAGGAGCTTTACAAAAAATGGACCCAAAACATTGGCAGTCTGTGCACTAACTTTTGATATGTGTTGTGAGTGTATCTGTAACATTAAATAATTCGTAACACACTATACTGCATTAATATTAATGTTACTGATAAAAATTGTTATTTATTTTATTTTTTAATTTGCCGATTTGATTTAAAGAATATCGGTATTTTTAATTCGGCAGTGTTTACTTATAAAACACAAGTTTCGATGTGGCTCAAAAGGATATAGCGTTGTGAATAATTACCATTGTATTAGCTTCATTGTTTTCCACAAACACATGTGAAAGGCAGTCTTCCAATAGAATACAAGCGTGTACCAAGTGCACGTATCAAATTCGAGTTTAAACAAAAAAAATAAGTCCGAAGAATGAAGAGTAGTTAATCACCACGCTCTTACAAAGTAAAGGTCATCAGTCAATACTAAGCGCGGTTATTACCTTTAGTCACATGGTAAAACAAGAGGTGAATATATTTCTTTTAAAACATTAAATTATGTCTAGTACATGTGTATGCAACACAATGTAAATCACAATAAGTTATGCATATGAACTACCAACACATAACTGACCCCCGTTTCAATCAAACTAGATATAATTCCTTTCTAAAAAAATGTATTTAAGCCGATTTAAAAGATAATCTTTTTCCTCATTAACAAACATTAATACAGTCAAGTGCGTGGTCTGTTAACTACTTAACACTTTTTGTATCAACTTTGTTTTATAACGTTTAACATGCTGTATCCTTAAAACAGATCGAGACAAAATTGTACAATGCATTTATGGTTATTTTGACGTTTAAATTTTATATGAATTATTATGCCCGAACATTGATGTTTTAATTTTAGTTTGCGTGCGTTCTCCTGAAAACCACTACGCACAATGTGACAGAGCAATATTTACAGCAATTAATAGTTTAACTACATAAAGTATCAACACTATCAATGGTCTATTTTGAATCGAATTCCGGTCTATTAGTTGCAATCTGCCTTGTTTAATATTTCATTTTAAATTGATAAAACACTTGCCTAGAAATTTGAGTTATTACATCCTTCATTCACAGTCATGCAACCTTTGGCATCAATATAAACGTCGCCATATTACGTAATAAGTTGGCTCGAGTTCTAATCCACAGCTGATTGGTATGAAACTACAAAAGATTAGAAGCGTTATATAACACGCAATTATATTGTTACATCATTATTTGTGTTTAATTTAGTAAACGAACATAAAGGTACCTTTATCAAACTCATGTTGTTCGGGTAATGTTAGGCATTTTAATTTAATTCTTTAACTTTCACGGGCAATTTGGTTTAAACAGTATATATTATGATACTTTGAACATGACCTGTGAATTACTTTCATAAAATAAATAATGGATAAGGGAAATTTCACACCGCTGCCAGCGAGATCATACTAATTTGAATTCTCGTCCAGAAATTAACAGCTTGGCGTCATAAGTAAAATTTTAATGAAACATACCACTGGTAAGTACACTGCAACTCACATTTTTCGTGGAACTCATATTATATTTGCTATATTTGGTTAATTTGAATGACGCGCATATCGCAAATGACACTTAGTAGTGGATCGTGTCTAAATCGTTTATTATAGTGGCTGATTTTGGGCCATTTCGTTCAGGCGTGTTGACGTGTTTGAAGGGCGACAACAAGACTGAGCGAAAAATAACCTTCAATCTCAGTAAACTATTAGTTGCCATGGATATTCACCTAACGGCGATGGTCTGGATGGCAGCCAGACAAACGCCGATGTGAGAGCGTAACTGTTGCGTTATACATACGTACAGAATGCCAATATTTCGGACAGCGTTGACATCACTGACGTCATCATATAACCGAGACTGCACCTTCAGCAGCGACTAATGTGTCTCTTGTAGACTGGAAAGTTGCAGCGAGATTCCACAATTATTTTGTTTTGTTTTAAATTCAAAAACATGTGCGCAAACGAAATCTAAAAGCTTTTTTGTATAAGTCCAAAAACATGCAGGCTTATGGTACATCTGGCGACCTTTAACCTTGGCATATGATAAGAGGCCGTTGGGCCCTTATCTCGATGGTGACCAGTCCTACACAGAAGTTAGCGCAACTGTTTAATTTGTTCTTACCCAACAGCGAAATAAAAGAACTTAGCTAGTATTAAAAACAAATCTAAATAAATATATTGCTATGAATTTCTTTGATATTCAACCTACATAAACAATGATCTTGACACTTTGAGTCATTTTATTTTTGTTTGTTTAAGGAAGGTATAGTCGGTTCCTTATTCGCTATGAATATTGAATAAGGAACTATTTCCTTTTTTTCCTCATTAAGCCGCGAATAAGTAACTGGGTTATCATGACGTGAATCTTACTAGAATTGTATTCTCATTCAAATGGTATTTTAATTCCAACCTTCATATAAAATGAATTTCATTGATACGTACATAAGTTTTATAATGCAAGAAAATGTCATCTCATCATTCGGTTTGAATAAGGAATAAGAAACTGGTAACTTTCCCTTATTCGACCTCGAAAAAGGAACTAAGTTATTATTAAATACAACTTAGTAGAACAATTATACAATATATATATATGTAATATCCACCATACATTTAAAATGATTGACATTTATTTGTGGTATACTTTGGTTCATTTAAAAAAAATGTAAGAAAATACCAGTTCCTTACTTGGCTTGATTGAGGAATAAGGAACTGGTTACCGTTTCCTTATTCAGCAGCAAAAAATTAACTTCAGTATAAATTAAAAACAAATAAGTAGAAATGTACTAGAATACATTTTTATCTTCACAAAACATACTCAAAAGGTAAGGACAGTTCGTTGTCTAAGAAGGAATATGGTTTAAAGGGATCTTTAACAATAGAAACAACACTAAACAACACATCAAAACTGTCTCGCTTGAGATCGAGGGCCGAGAACAACCGTTAGAATGGTAAAGGGATTTGAATACCGGTTCATCAACCGCACTTGGAATTCTTCAAACTTAAGCCAGACACCATCTTGCTTTTATTTACTAAATGTTTCTATAATATTCATTATATAAGATATTTCTCACAGAATGCGGTTATTTAACACACTTATTAAAAAAAGCTTAACTCACGAATAAGAACTCAACTATTCCAGTGTGGTCCCATTAAATGTCAAATATTTCACAAAATGACACAACTCACTATGCACAGATATAATAGTACATATAAACGAACATAAATTGCACACATTAAGCATGTATAATGAAATTTTCTGTTTTCTATACATTTCGTGAAATTTTTGAAGCGTCCATATATTTTTTATTCATGTTATGCTATTTATTATTTGAAAACTTAATCCATATCGTTTGTTAAATTTATGTCCATTTTATTTGAAGCGAAAACAGAACCTCCACTCGCAACGATTTCCTACTACAGTGGAGTTTTCTTTGGCCAAGTATGAGGCTGAAATTCGGTCCCATCCCCAATCTGAAAAAGTACAGTCTCCCCATCAAGCACTTTGATTTGAACCTCGGGCAATATAATGCGAAGAAAAAAATATTTCGATGGTTTTTGTCATCAAAAAAACAAACAAACACATAAACATTTCCGAATTATAGTTTAAACGACGCCATTTGCCCCGATGTCAAGAGCCCCGACCCCATTCACAAATGGTGAAGAATACAAACTATTCAATTATCATAAGTATATAATATCATATCCATTAAGAACAATTTAAAATACATGTTGAACTAGATAAAAGTTGCGTGTGGAAACACCATTTGCAATCTCACTAGCGGTTTGCAAATTTTTCTAAAACAATGTTCAGCTGAGTGGTGTTCATTCATGTTGCCTCGTTTACTTTATTCTATTAACTAGTTTATGTATCTTTAACAACTCAATTGTACTTGCGTGCATTGATTACTTGATTATCTTCATTTGTTAAGTGATAATCATACAAGTTAAATGAATACTTTACAACATATAATAGCAAATCCATGTTAATCACGACTCTATAGACAATACCATTACATAAGTACCACTATATATGTACAATTAAGTAGCTTATTTCTCGCAACACACATCCCCCACGCGAAACAATGATGTGAACATACAGTATACGGAGACTTAATCAGTCTTTAACGACAGACTGTTTATATGAAATTGGGCGTTGAATTTACATCATGCATAACTAATCAATTACGTCCATTATCAAGACCACTTCAGCTGAACTAATTATACAATCAAACTAAGTATTTTCAGACAGCTTAAACGTGCCAAATA
>VMBQ01004206.1:58172-78261 GCA_007657795.1 Dreissena rostriformis | reverse complement strand
TCGCACTGTCGCCATCGTATTGTCGTACTATCGCCATAGTATCATCGCATTGTCGCCATCGTACTTTCGCGTTTTCGTACTGTCGTCATCGTATTATCGCATTGTCGCCATCGTACTATCGCACTGTCGCCATCGTATTGTCGCACTGTCGCATTGTCGTCGTCGTACTGTCGGATTGTCGTATATCGCCTTCCGGTACACATGCGCACATCGTATTTTTTCCTAGATGGAGACACTTTTAAAAATACTTTACAGTTCGGCATACCTTACATCAATACCCATTCTATAACTTAATACGAATTTGATTTCATTATAACTGTAACCTCTTTCAAAGTACATCTTTATAAAGTCATCTATTTTGTTTCTGCAATAATAATAGTTTGTGTACTGGAAAGCGATAGTCGATAATGCGATAGTACGATGGCGACAATGCGACAAAGCGATAGTGCGATAATACGATGACGACAGTGCGACAATACGATGGCGATAGTGCGATAGTACGATGGCGACAATGCGACAGTACGATGACGACAATGCGACAGTGCGACAATACGATGGCGACAGTGCGATAGTACGATGGCGACAATGCGATAGTACGATAACGACAGTACAATGACTATCGCATTGTCGCCATCGTACTATCGCATTGTCGCATTGTCGCCATCGTACTATCGCATTGTCACCATCGTACTTTCGCACTATCGCCCTCTGGATTTTAATGTGTAACCACGATAGCCTTAACGGTATTCCGTAAAGAAACGATCGATTTTGTACATGTATATCTTAATGACTATCAATGGTACATGGCGGTCTGTTTTGTTTATGTATGTGTTTTGCGTATGTAATAATAACGTCAAAGAAAGGTGTGTCGATATTAACGTCAAAAATTGTATGATCAAAATATTTAGCTATGGATAGTTTAATGTTACAGTATTTGCGGGAATTATAAAGGCGACCGAGTTCATAATAAAACATACGTATGTCCCTTACCAACATATATATGTTGTGGTTATAAGACCATAGACATCAATGTGGCAAATTTTGATATACAAAAAGGGTCAAGTTTTGTATACGGCAGTTCGGCTAGATTCGGAGGTAAGCTTTTGTTAGAACATTAAGCTTTATGGCTAAACTCATGAATTTGAAATTATTATTATTACGAACTTTGAAATTGCGTTATATAATTACCTTGTATTAAATTTAATAACACTACATTATTCGATAATATAGACACTATTTAAATGGAGTCAACATATTTACTGACTGTGTTGTGAATAATAGCATTGCTGCATCACTTCACGTATACTTTGATTTATTAAATACATAAAATTACTTTTTTTACATAATTATATCTTTAAAAAAGTCTCTCTGAAGCTAGATGATCTAAAAAGTATTGCTGTGACCTCTGGGACGTGTACAGGCCCGTATTCACCAAGTCATTATTAGACTTAAGAATGAAGAGTAGACATATAGCCAAGAAAAAAAAACACATTATTTTAATATATGTGGAGCGTTGTGAGAAAACTGGGCATAATGCATATGCGTAAATTGTCATCCTAGATTAGCGTGTGCAGTCCGCACAGGCTAATCAGGGACGACGATTTCCGCTTTTATAGTATTTATTGTTTAAATGATGTCTCTGCTTAGCGAAAATCCAGTTGGGCGGAAAGTGACGTCCCTGATTAGCCTGTGCGGACTGCACAGGCTAATCTGGGATGACACTTTACGCACAAGCATTTTGCCCGGTTTTCTCACGACGCTCCACATATACAGGTTGCAATTGTTGATAATGACATGAGCAAAATGTTCTTTACAAAGAATGGTGTAGAAAGATGTGGCTATTAACAAGTTTGACTCGGAACTAAAGTAAATTTGGATCTTCCATTTACAAACAAATCTGTATTCTTCGAATGAAGTCTAAGAATTGTTCGGTGTATGCGGGTCCTAGTTTCTGCAAGGATACACTCTATAGGTGTAAAGTTGGCTTTGAATCCAAATTCGGATGCATCCGACCATAGAGTAGAAGAAGGATAACTTAATCGAATTATATTGTCTTGATTTGCCATGTTATTTTTAAATATTAAACTATGATGTTAATTTATGTAAACACTAAAATGTAACTGTGAGATTTAGAGCACCATATTATCGATTTAAAAACCCCATGCTAAGCATGGACTGTTCCAAGACATTGACCCCAGTGTATTTCAGTGTGTGTGTGCTTTTGTTGCGTGTTTTGAAGTCAAGTGCTTTTGTACTGTAACAGACAGTTTTGCAATTTGTTACTCGCGAGAAATGAAAGATTTCTGTCCCTTTGATTCAACTGAAGACAATAGCATTCTGATCAGAATGCAGCGTTAACGTGAAAATGCACGAAGTTGTAATTGTACATCAATATTGTACTGAAAATACTCGTATTTTAAGACATCTCGACATTTAACTAAATACCACCATCATTTTAAATTGCATCTTGATAGTAAATACTTACAACTTGATGACACGTGTGTGCAATAATAACAAACAACGAGTGCTTTTTTGAAGGCCTCGTAGTATTTCCTTTATTTCATTGCCAAAGGTTAACACACAAACTTGGTATAGATTAGAGTATACAGTAGTTACAGAAGCAAAGGCTTATACAGTTATTATTAAACAACACATGTTTTGTCAGTGTCATTGTCAGCAGTTGACACACAAAATCGGTCAATACATGTGTATATAGGTGTAAAGCGAGCAAATGCACGCATGAATTGCATTTACAAGATATGTTTCGCCAACACCTGCAGCGGAAGAAGGACGGTCGATGGTAACCGCCATGGTAACCGCCATGGTAACGTAGTCTGATGAGCCTCCGTATGTTTCGCCAACACCAGCAGCGGAACTTGTTCGATGGGTAGGACGGTCGATGGTAACCGCCATGGGAACGTAGTCTGATGAGCCTCCGTTGCACCCATCGGTGCTGCAGTAACACGAGGCCGTATCCACGCCTTGAAAACTCTCGGTTTGGCATTCGTTTGAACCCATACGGGAAAGTAGACACTGTCTTACCACGACTATAAGAATAGCAAAAAAACACATTCAATGTTTTTTTATAAAAGAAGTTTCGGAACAAATAGTAATTAGGGATATTCAAAAACTTATTTAAATTAACAAGATGGTCATGGTTGTCCCTAAGCGCTCACCTGACTTCATTGGCAATTGTAAAACACTTCCCCTTATAAAATATATGAACTTAGTAAGAGAACAAACTGATAGACATGTGCCAATTAGGGACGGATGTCCCCACATTTCACCTTTGTCTTGAACACTCCGCTAATGTCAAACACAATATACTTTGAATATGTGTTCTATAGTTGCATGTATTTATGAGGTTAAAATGTAATACTTGATGTTATAACACAATCAGCTGCTGTTGTTGGTGATGTTATAGGTGTTATTGCTGGTGTTTTTTTTGTGACTATTAAATGAACTGTGTCGAAGGACAGGATGGTGCTGATTCAATTGTTCTTGCTCTTTATTGCTGATGTTGTGTAAGCTTTTTTTATAATTGATGCAATTGTTGTTGTTGCTGTTGCTTAGATAGTTGTAGTTGCAATAAAATTGTCTTACCCTGCACACCATTCAATTGTGATTTAGTCTTCACGCACTGAGCACAGCCATCAGTGAGTGTAGTTACTGCTTAGATAGTTGTACTTGCAATGAAATAATCTTACCCTGCGCACCACTGCCTTGTGCTTTAGTCTTCCTGCACTGAGCACAGCCATCAGTGAGTCTATGCGCACTCTTGTCAAAAGGATCATCACAATTGGTAACAATGCAGGCGTAACACTTAACGGCAACGCAGTATCCTGAAAATAATTACTGTCCTATGAATCGTTGCTTATATCGGAAAATCAAATTTCTGATTCAGTTGATTTGAGTATAACTTGATCTTATGTTATTATAAGCCAACATAAAGATGATTAGAGAAAATAAACATAAGACACGGACAGTGTTCCATAAAGGTTGAATTATTGACTCAATTATTGGTAATTAAACGTGATTAATCCATCACTCGAGTCAATCAAACGTTTAACATACAAGTCATATTTATTTCAGGACAATACAATTCAAATTCCTAATAAAATTAAACAAACAAACTGCAATAGCCCGAAAACATACAAACAGCGTTGTGTTGTTTGTTTTTTTTTTAACAAAAGGGTAAGTATATGGTGTTGAGTAAGTCAGCCAATTGCTAATCCGATACCATTAAAAATGATTGAACCAAAAAGATACAAAGATAGAGATGCAATTGTACATTTAGTTTTCAGTGGCATAACATATGAAGAACATTTCAAAACAATGCTTCAAAATGTAACCTATGTCCAAAGAGACAGATGATATATTGTCAGCAATAGAGCGTACTTATTCATGAATACATACGTTATTAAACGTCACGTAACTAACTACAAGAATATTATTAAAAAAAGGTCAGGACAATCTTGGCACATATTAGATTTGATAATATAAATGCATACATCAAAAACGCCTTTTATGTATTTGCACACGTTTGAATTAACTGTTTTGTCCTAAAACATTAAGTTAATCCTCATTGAAAATAAAACACACAAACATATCGTAGTTTGGGCTCACCTGCATGGAAACAAATCACAAGCGCGAGCGTTAACACAATGTTGGTCTTCATGACGTATGTGTGGCTCTGCACAGGGCTGTCCAAACGACAATGATTCGCGCATGGCCAAATGTTCATTCTTATAATACACGCGGAACTTATTGCATTTGACATTTGATCTTAAACTGATATCTTGGATATATATTAAAGGTTCGTGCACGCCACAATACGATCAAGCAGGCTTGATACTGAAGCCAAGTTATGTTACGATCCAGGCATGCTGGCCAAATTATGCGGGTCACAAACACCAATGAGCGTTCTAAAAGAACGACAGTTTTCTCTAAAAACGAAAATGGGCAGCTTACACGATTAAATATGTAAAATGGGTTGTTTTCGTCCGATTTAATACATTCTAAAAAGGCAAATCATGATACACAGGATGCTTAATATGCTTAAAATGCTCAAGAGTTAGTAGATTTTATCATACTTAGTAAACATGATATCAATGCTAAATATGCAAAATATGCTGTTTATTTCATCTTACTTATTTAGTATGCTGAATATGCTATATAGGCTTCAAAATATGCTTAATAGGCCGTATATTTTATCATATTTATTAAACATGCTACAAAGGCTAAATATGTTAAAAAAAGTTGCAAAGTGGGCTGTTTTTTATTCATCCTATTCAGTAAAAGAGCTTACTAGGCAAAATATGCTAAAATATGTGTATTTATTCCTATTCAGTAAACATGTTTAATGTGCTCAATCAGGGTGCAGGATCACGTGACTGCGTGTGGTTCATAATCAAAAGTTAATGGATGTTAACACATCGGTTATTGGAGCTTTTTTTCAAAAACTTTTTAAAACTATTTTTCTTGAGAATTTCAACCAGTGCATAGATGACAGTGTTATTCGCCAAAACGTCGATGTGTAAAGCATTCATGTGCACGGTAATTATGCACGCAACATGGAATTGTGGCACCGATTTCAGACGTATGCAAGGATTTATTCTTAAATCTTAAGACATCGGCACAAACTGCAAAAAAAAATGTCTATTATGCACTGAAGATTTTTGCAAATGTATTTCAACAACTTGAGATTTGCAAAAATAAAGTTCTTAGCCGTGTGTTTACATTCTGTCCAGCCCGTGTGTAAACCCCTGTGAACCCCGTTGATCCTGCACTATGTTAATAGGCTGCTAAAATGGATATTTCGTCCTATTTAGTAAACATCTAAATCAGCTAAGTTGGCTAACTATGGTCAAATTCGATACGTTATTTTATTTCATTTATAATGTACAAGAAAGGGATATTTTTCCTTACAAATTCATACAATACAAATGAATTTACTAAAGGCTATGCACGGCAACTCCCCAAATCTTTTTCGTTTTCTGAAACTCTACATGTACGTACAAAACAACGAACAATTGTTTCTATCGAATGGGTACATCCTGCTTCCTCGATATGTTGTTCTAGCGTTCTGATATTTGCAACATACAACAAAGGATTGTCGGCAAAGTACATGCATTTTATCACAATGCTCTTCCGTGTACGGGATTGAATTTCGTAGAAACAAAAGGCTTAAATAGGACACAATCGCACCCATCAATCTTGAAACATTTCACAACCCATCGAGTAAGTGCTTTACCAGGATCAATTGTTTGTTCGAAGATCACATCATCTCATTTCGAACTGTGACACATACGCTTTGAATGTTCAATTTCCTCGCTGTAATTACCTTAAATATCGTTGGTAGCCCATTTCAGTTCCTGGAATGATTACATTAAAATCAGAGGATGATTACAGTATTGGTCATTTCTGTAATCGTTTTCAATCTAAGGATAGGAATATCCCGCCGTGGTGCTATTGGTCATCAAAAGTGATTACGCCATGTCTTCTGCAATTTTGTCTTCGTTACTGTATGACATTAAATTTAACTCATGTTTCGCTTACACCAATTGCTGTGCCCTAATTAAATATATATAGGATCTGACATGAGTTGTAATATCATACCATATTTTATTAAACGAGTTCAGGAATTTTGTTAGTAAGCGAGCATTTGGCTAGCTTACTAACGAATTTCCTGGACGAGTTTAATAAAATATGGTATGATATGACAACCAGTGTCAGATCTTTTTTATCACATGCTTTTAAACTAAATAAAATACATCTTAATTGACCAAACAAATCCTGGTAGATTTAAAAGTTGTTTACTATCGTGACGTCATTTCATGTTGACGACGTCATTTCACCAAAATAAAGCCATGCGACTGGTTAGTTATTGATTCTGTAGCCAATGAAAACGCTTACAAATGTTGTATTACACATGTGTTATATAACAAAAATACGTAATGCCTGTATTACATTGAAAACAATGTACAACATGTGATAAAATAGGATTCTGTGTTTCTATGGTCACTCAATAGGCTAGATCAAACAACAGATGTTTCTCGCCTTTAACTGACCTAATATCGCAAAATCTGCAGTCTTTCGTTCACGGACTTACCAACAGACCGACCTGTTTCAACTAGCAGAGGTAGAATGCCACATCTGAATTGGCAAACTACTGTGCGTTCACCTTTGCCCACAATTTAAACGAACATATTAAACACAAACATTGCTGATGCTAGTTCACAGCTACGACACGTGGTGTATGTCATTCTGCCTTTTAACTGTTTAGAAATTATTGAGATTCGAATCAATTGCTGAAAGCGGGCAATAGCTTGTGATCAAAATAATCAATGAGGTCTTTGGAAATTGAGTACTTGCTTCACGTTACAGGACAAGTTATTGACGCTAACTTGAGACGAGTATTCCAGATTGAACACATGTTTGGTTATTCTTTCGTCATCCTTGAACTCCTGTTTGGTGATTTTAGTCATCATTAAACTCCTGTTTGGTGATTCTATCGGCATTCATCCCAATAAGTCTGTTCCACTAATTTATAATCGACCGCAAACTTTATCTCTAGACATAATGACTGGGCATATGAGTAAAAAATGACCAAGCTGTAGCGCTGATCATTGTCATCCCAGGCTTTTTTTGCGGGCGCTGCTTCACGCCGCCTTTTTGAAACGCCATTTTGCCCTTTTCAAAGGCTATAGCCGCCACGCATCCGTATTGATAACATCTTAATTGTTTCTTGGCCAAGCTGTCTGCAAAATCAGCATCCATATGTGCGTGTTTTCCTAGATAGACGTGTACGCCTCATAGAGTATTTTAATCGAATCGAAGTCCAGTTTTGTCCGGATTTGGGTCCTTACATAATGCAGCCTCGGGCGTGGAAGGATCTCATAAACTTCGAAATACACACACCCGTTTTATCCGGATTTTCAGTTTATTCATATAATTCTAATTTTAAAAGTATAATGCGAATTAAAAAATAAAACAAAGCTTCCGAATGAAAAAGTCGTTCAGTCTCGTCAATAACGATTATGTAATGATGACATTCTTTACCGCCTAGTACGAAATCTCAAAGGACATGTTATAGTTATGAGAAATATTTACTTAATATTTACTTAATCTTTTCAATAAATAAAATAGGACAGATCTGAAGGGAAATATGTTTCTCCAAATTAAAAGAGCATTAATAAACGTCCATATAATCAGAAATAACATTTACCTCCGCGCATTTAATTGCACGCAAAATACCAAGCTCCCGTGATACGTGTTTCTGATTTTCAGATTAATATGGGATGTTTGCAATATTTCATCATTGCTTGTTTCATTTATTTGTACGTATTCGTTTTTTTAATAACTATTCTTTATGATACCCATTTATATTTTCATTCAGTCAACTGTTCCTTTAACATTTACTTCAGCAGAAACTTCCCTGTATCTTACCAACAGGCTTTTAACGTCTACGGCGCTTTGATTAGGAAATTAAACACTGCTTATCGCACACAGAGCAACGCCTGAGGTAGTATCTGCTTTGGACTAGAAGTTAATTAAGATTGAAAGAGATTGCTGATGAAGTGGTTGATTAAAGCCCCGTTCCACGGAAACTAATTCGGCATTTTAAATGAAAGTGTCAAAGTGTGGTTTCCGTCCAGAATTTTAATCAACAAGGGCTGTTTGTAAAACACGCATGCCCCCCCCCACACCAAATGGGCTGTCAGTTGTAGTGGCAGCCATTGTGTGATTACTTTAGAGTATGATTGGCAATTTAAAGAAGAATTGCTCACGTGACTCATGGAGTTCGTGAGTTATCATCCGGAAACCATTTTACTGTTTCAAGTCACTGTGACCTTGACCTTTGACCTAGAGTACTGAAAATTAATAGGGGTCATCTGTCAGTCATGACCAATGTCCCTATGCACTTTCCTGTTCTCAGGATTAAGCGTTGTTGAGTTATCATCCGGAAACCATTTTACTGCTTCGAGTCACTGTGACCTTGAACTTTGACCTACTGACCTGAAAATCAATAGGGGTAATCTGTCAGTCATGACCAATGACCCTATGAACTTTCCTGATCCCAGGCTTAAGCGTTCTTGAGTTATCATCCGGAAACCATTTAACTGCTTCGAGTCAATGTAACCTTGAACTTTGATCAAGTGACCTGGAAATCAATAGGGATCATGTGCCGGTCATGACCAATGTCCCTATAAAATTTCCTGATAGCAGGCCTAAGCGTTCTTGAGTTATCATCCGGAAACCATTTTACTGCTTCAGATCACTGTGACCTTGACCTTGGCCCTAGTGACCTGAAAATCAATAGGGGTTATCTGCCAGTCATGATTAATGTACCTATGAACTTTCGTAATCCCAGGCCTAAGCGCTCTTGAGTTATCATCCGGAAACCATTTGAAGGACGGGCCGACCGACGGACCGACGGACGGACCGACCGACCGTCCGACCGACCGACATGAGCAAACAATATACCCCCTCTTCTTCGAAGGGGGGGCATGATAAGTGAAAATACTTCAAAATTGCTATACATGTTCGGAATGTTGAAGTATCCAGCTTCACTATGTAATATTTATCACTTATAATCACTAATAAAGAGATTTCAGTAAACATGCCGAGACAGCTCAATTTGCACCATGTCCGTTTTTGTTTTCACTTGAATATAATAATTATTCAACATTGTCATTCGATGTAAAAGAAAATTTTGTCAATGTAAAAGAAAATTAACATAACGTTTAAATCGTGTCATGTACCGAATCAACACACACATTACACGTTCGATCATTCATGAAAAACACACTCCAACACGCCCATGCATTTGAGAATTATAGTAATAAAATACTACCTATGTATTTTTTAAATTGAGTTTATCGAGGTACTTATATGATTAATGTATATCTTTGTTTTTTGCAGTTATCGATTTTAAGTCTTCAGACAGCCTTTACTCTGATTTTAATGGATAACTCGTATTTTGTATAAAGATGATTGTTTAAAAAAAAAAATATACACGTATGGTACTTAATATTTTGTCGTTGAATTATTATTTAGGTGATAAAATGTTAATTTCAGAATTTCGTATCAATTAATTGACTGAACAAATGCCTATATGCATATGTTTTACGTTATTGTAACCAGTGACAGTGCGAATGAGAATCCGGAATGTAATCAATAACAATCAACAGATCTATAATTGTCGACATTCTCCCCATTTGCATAACAAAGGAAAAGAAAATTATCACGTTCAGTCTCGTTCTGAAATTCGACGCGTCACTTGATATCTAAAAATAGTTACAGCGTAAGTATCGAGAAACTGGTCTCTTTTTATTATATCAAATGTATCAATAACATACATAAGTTGCGTTACATGTATACCAAGTAATATCGGTTTAAGATAAAATTGTTTAATGTAAACAGCAAAACAAATTAACGGTAATAATTAACACTCGCGCAAAAAGTTTATTCAATTCTGACTTTAAAAAATCTAAAATTCTGATTTTTTTTCTCTCCTTATATTAGACATTCATATGATTATTTAACACAGTGAAATATGTTGGGACAAAAATGCATAATTTTTAAATAGTTTTTATACAAAGTTTCTATACATTTTATAAACATTACGTAGTTAAAATAAAATACCCACCAAAAGGCATCTACTGCTTGCAAAGGGGATTGTTTTTTCCGGTCAAGCATGCCTCGGACCCCGGTAGTCATTCGGTGTATACTCCAAGTAGCTCCAGGCACGACTTTTGTAGTGTGTTTGTAGTGTGTGTAGTGCCTATGATAGAACCGTCTCTCTAGAGCTGAGTTTCTCTAGAGTTCTAGACAATATTACAGGATAAAGGCGCGCCGGATGTTTATCATCGGCCCGCTATTGATATAACATACTTTCCGGTCGTGCCGATTTACTAAATTTACCCGTTAACAAGAATTCCTAATTTTGATAGGTTGTTTCAATCAATTTATTACGCAATGCCTGATGTATGGCAAGCGACTTATTTTACTCTACCGGACCAGTTGTTGACGCTTCTTGGTGACGAGAATTCCAGATTGAACAGCTGTTTGGTGATTCTATCGTCATTTTTAAACAGCTGTTTGGTGATTATATCGTCATTCTTAAACACCTGTTTGTTGATTCTATCGTCATTCTCGAACAGCTGTTCGGTGATTCTATCATCATTCTTAAACACCTGTTTGGTGATTCTATCGTCATTCTTGAACACATGTTTGGTGATTCCATTGTCAGTATTGAACACTTGATTGGTGATTCTTTCGTCATTCTTAATCACCTGTTTGGTGATTTTATCGTCATTTGTTTAAAGCTGTTTGGTGATTCTATCGTCATTCTTGAACACTTGTTTGGTGATTCTATTGTCATTCTTGAACACCTGTTTGGTGATTCTATCGTCATTTTTGAACAGCTGTTTGGTGATTATATCGTCATTCTTAAACACCTGTTTGGTGATTCTATCGTCATTCTTGAACACGTGTTTGGTGATTCTATCGTCATTCTTGACCACCTGTTTTGTGATTTCATTGTCAGTATTGAAAACTTGTTTGGTGATTCTATCGTCATTTTTACTCACCTGTTTGGTGATTTAATCGTCGTTTGTTAACAGCTGTTGGGTGATCCTATCGTCATTCTTCAATACTTGTTTGGTTATGCTATTGTCATTCTTGAACACCTGTTTGGTGACTATATCGTCATTCTTGAACAACTGTTTGGTGATTATATCGTCATTCTGAAACACCTGTTTGGTGATTCTATCGTCATTCTTGAACACGTGTTTGGTGATTCTATCGTCATTCTTGAACACCTGTTTGGTGATTCTATAATCATTCTTGAACAGCAGTTTGGTGATTCTATCGTCATTCTCGAAGAGCTGTTCGGTGATTATATCGTCATTTTTAAACACCTGTTTGGTGATTTTATCGTCATTCTTGAACAGCTGTTTGGTGATTATATCGTCATTATTGAACACTTGTTTGGTGATTACATCGTCAGTATTGAACACTTGTTTGGTGATTCTATCGTATTCATAAACCTGTTTGGTGATTCTATCGACTTTCTTGAACACCTGTTTGGTGACTATATCGTAATTCTTGAACACCTCTTCGGTGATTCTTTCGTCAGTTTTGAACACTTGTTTGGTTATTCTATCATCATTATTGAGCACCTGTTTCGTGATTCTAATGTCATTATTGAACAGATGTTTTGTGATTCTCTTTTTATTTTGGAACAGCTATTTAGTGATTATATCGTCACTCTTGAACAGCTGCTTTTTAATTATATCGTCACTTTTGAACAGCTGCTTTGTAATTATATCGTCATTCTTGAACACCTGTTTAGTGATTGTATCATCATTCTAGAACACCTGTTAAGTGATTTTATAATCATTATTGAGCACCTGTTTTGTGATTCTAATGTCATTATTGAACAGATGTTTGTTAATTCTATCTTCATTCAGGAACAGCTATTTATTGATTTTATCGTCACTCTTGAACAGCTGCTTTTTAATTATATCGTCACTTTTGATCAGCTGCTTTGTAACTATATCGTCATTCTTGAACAGCTGCTTGGTGATTATATCGTCATCCTTGAACAGGTGATTGGTGATTATATCGTCATTCTTTCTTAATCACCTGTTTGGTGATTCAATCGAAATTCTTGAACAGCTGTTTGGTGATTCAATCGTCAGTCTTTAACAGCTGTTTGGTCATTATATCGTCAGTCTTTAACAGCTGTTTGGTGATTATATCGTCATTCTTAATCACCGGTTAGGTGATTCTATCGGCATTCTTGAACAGCTGTTTAGTGATTCTATCGTCAGTCTTGAACACTTGTTTTGTGATATTATCGTCATTATTGAACAGTTGTTTGGTGATTGTATCATATTCATCCCAATAAGTATGTTCTACACTTGTATCATCACCCGTGAAAAATCATTGATGTGTGATGTTGCTTTTTTGCCCAGTCGGTTCCTACATCATTTTCACAATTCGAACTTCGGTTCCTACAGCAAAGTGACACCCCAGACAATCTTTCGTGCAGTATGATTAATACTAAGATGTTAGTAACAGCAATATTTTATGTTGTTTATGAATGCCCTTTACGCTTCGAGATCGTTTGAAGATTGTCATCTAACGAATTTCTGAAAGGACCTTGCTTAGCTATTCACACTTTTTTTATTTATTTGAGCCCAATTCAGAGTTAGACGATAAACGCGTACCATTACATAGCCTCATTTTTTTACATTCAGGAACTTATAAGGGGTCATAACACACAATTATGGTTGGAAGTAACTTTTGTAGGGGGCGTGGCCGTCAATGAGTACTTTTGACTGAGATTTTGCAACGGGAACGTTGAACGCCAACGTTACTTTACGACTCGTGGGCATTTTTATAGACGTAAAAACTCAATCTTAATACAGCGGAAATAAATACAATCTAATGCAAAGGAAACAGACAAAAGCACCAACAAAAGACGATCATCAATTGTTTTAAACCAATATAGAAATAACCATGATAAATATTTGTATCAATTAAAAGAAAGATAAACATTAATGGATGTATATAGCTTTCAAAAATAAATACAATGACTATTTGCTTCCCGTTTGGAAATCGCTCCCTTCAAGGACTTCCGGAACGAGTACATAATATATGTCCTTATTTAAAGACAAACCAAGTAAAACCTCAGCCTTACCAACAGAAGTGAAATCTTATTATAGCATAAAGTGAGTCTTCTATTTATGGCAACAGTCCGCAAACAAGCACTAGATACTGTACCGAAATCAAGCGACAAACACAAACACACACATGAATAAATCGGAGGTGACCGTCTTGGAACAAAGATTGTGTCCTGAAATCGGATTTGTTAATCTCCTAGGCCTAGAGTTGTCAAAAAATATGTAATTATAATTAAACTTATAGCATCACACAAATAATAAAACAAATTTCAATTAAAATAACATTTTATTTCTCATTTGTTTGATGCGACGATGTTCGCACATGTTTTCATAAATGTCAATATGCTTAGTGGATGCAGTTCACATATTTACTTTCTAGCTTCTTTCTTATCGAACTTGATTAATTTAGATGACAATTAATTATATTATACTTAATTATACATGCTTATTGCTCTGTCTGATACCAAGTGGCTGCAATCGTCAGACAATTTGGTCTATCCTATAACATTTTAATGTCGCACATGGAATAATAGTGATTTAAATACATGTGCAGAGTTCAGCGTCTTACGTCAATTAAAATAAACGGCCAGTGGAACACAAATTTCGAAACCGAAATTTCGCAACTAATGTACATTTTTTATTATGCCTATTTAAGGTTAAGTTTAAGATAACTGAAGTTCCAATATCACTATATCTTCACGTCTGTTCGTCTATGGAGACAGTAGTTAGCTATTAAATAGCACAATAAGTCCCAATCAATGGTTTTCTATGGCCACAACAATTGGCTATTTATAATTATTATAGTCTGGTCATGAGCGGACCCCTGCTCTAGTGGTAATACTCTGGCATCAGAACTAATTGGTTGCAGGTTTGATCTCCCAATAAACCACAACCTATCTCGTTTTAAGCTCGGGAAGTTTAACCGAGGAACATTGGGCTAGATGCTTCAAATCAGGCATTTAAAAGACCTAGGGTCGTCTTGTCTCTAGAACTGGTAGTCTCCTGCATCTGACTCTATCCCTCATAACCCAACTAAGAAGTCTTCTCGGGATGATGGCCATATGGGAGGATCCCTGTGCATTCTATAACTACTACTTACCACGCATCGGCCACCTATAGCCAGTAAGTATTTTAAACTACCAACTGTTTTTTTGCGACAGACGACAAGACGTGTGTTTTTTTTAAATAGCCTGCCACTGTTGCTATAGGCGACCATATGTGGAAAACGAACGTGTTTTATTTATTAAAGCCAGCCATATCTCAAGGCTGACGATTCTATATTATTCGCTTTAAGCGACAACTATTCAATGAATTGAACTTAAGATCTGATTTTTACAGCCATTGTGACTTATGGTATAATTTAAATAGCTAACTACTATCGCAATAGACGATCACATACAAGGAACAAAGGAGATGTTTGTAAAGTCATATTACGTAGAGATGCTTTACGATCATATAATAGCGTCCTAAGAATATATGTGTGTATCTTAAATGCCATCGTATTTAAAAGCTGTTCTTCAAACATGTTATATTGCTTAATAATTGCATCATTCTACAAAAAAATATAAACGTTTGTCTTCAAAGTTATTGTGTTTCTGCACTAAGATTTCCTTTAAACATGCAAGTATTGCCAAAATGCATATAATTATGCCCTCAAAAAATAACAGTGTGTCTTAAATGTAATTGTATTTCTCGATTGAGATGTTCTTTAACTTTCCTTTATTGCTAAACAGTCTTAGTATGTGCCTTGAACATACGTTGATATGTCTTTCAAATATGTTATATTGCTTAAATATCATATAATAAATATAAGAGTGTGTCTTAAATACCTTCGTGTTTCTACATAGAGATGTCCTTTCACATGTTATATTGTTTAAATAATAATCCTATCAATATTCCTTGAACATGTAAGTTTGTGTTTTAAATGCCGTTTTACTTTTCAATCGAGCTGTCCTATAAACATAGTAAATTGCCTATCATATCATCGTGCCCTGAAAATATAAAAGAGTGTCTTTTTTGACAGCGTGTAACTTAATTGAACCATCAATTTAACGTTACATTTGGCTCCACACTATTATGCAATGTGGCCATGAAATGTTATTGTATTTCTTCATAGAACCACTTTTTTAACGTTAGTTCATTCGTAACCATCCATAACCAAAATACCTTACATATAAGTGTGGGTCAATAGTGTAATTGTATAACTCATCCGCACTGGTTCTTCAGCATTAAATAATTCTAAGGAATACCCAACAAAGCACCCATTTACCTGATGTGACTTCCTCTTAAACTGTTTTGAATGGTCTCCTGTAAGTTCAATTTTTCTTAATTTCTTAATTTAACCCATCGATGAAGACGGTTTTCTCTTTATTGTAATATACTGTATTTCGCAAAGGTAACTCTATTAAATGTATGGGCTTTATCAAATCATAAACAAATAACAACTGCATGTTGTTGTAATTTGTACCCTTTCAAAAGTGACATAAAGTTAACAACATGAAATAAGAGGATGACGAGATTTTTTCATCAAAATATTACACAAAACTTCACCTAACTTTACTTATTTATAATAATATCATCGTCTTCCTAAGCATACATAAATGTTTCAACAACAAACCTTATGATATACATGTTATGTTCTTTATATACATGTTTTCGGATAATACAATCAAATCATTTGCGTTACCAACAATGGTGTGGTTATTATATAAACAAATCAAAATTACAGACAAAAGTACATGTCCCTTTCACGTTAAATAGAAAACAACTGTTGATATCAGTGTTGTTCTAAGTATCAAAACGATTGAACACTTGCGTCCAAAGTGAGGTCAGATAAATGACCTCGGAATTTCATTAAATATGAAGGAGTGGAGTTCAAGAAGTCCGCGATGGTATCTTGAAAATGACTGATTAAAAACATTGATAATCACGTAAGATAATGGGAACTCATTTAATATGAAGTATCAGTGATCGAGAGATTCGCTTTGTCATCTTGCAAACTTGGACCGGACTGATTAAAGAACTGATTATGTCGTAAGTAATCGCACGTCTATCAAACCTGCCAGGATGTTTTCCCGTATTTCCATCGCCCGCTGGATTTTATTTGTTCTTGCTACTAGGATCTGACCTTGAACTCAGATGAGAGATAGTGTGTTTATCAATTCAGCCAGCAAGCTCTTTATTCCGGTAAAACTTCCCATTCGTCTCTAAACGGTGCTTGAGGACATTTACCCTTGACGTTGTCGAAGGTCCAAGGGCGTAGCATTTTGTTTTATTGTTCAGTCCCGTTTCGACCGGAAGGGACACAGGAAAGAAAAGAAGGGCAGGTGCATCTCATGGCATTTAAGACACACTCTGTTATATGTTAAGGTCACAATTGAATGATTGTTAAGTAATATATGGAGCAATCCAGTTACGTCATAATTATACACCCAATTATATTTTAGTGGAAAATGTTGAGATTGTATTGCAGTAATCCCATTTCAGTAAAGGCAAGGATGTATATTTCAGGGCAACTATGGTGGGATTACTAAGCATTATAACACGTTTAATTGACAGCTTAGTAGAACACTACAATGGCATCAAGATTATGCCTGTTTTTGTACTTTTGTACGAATTCGGGTAAACGTTTGCGTGTATATACTACATATGTCTATAGCTACTATAGATATAGAATTACAATTTAACATATGTGGAGATCGAACCTGCGACCAATGAGTTCTGATGCCAGAGTATTACCACTAGAGCAGGGGTCCGCTCATGACCAGACTATAATAATTATAAAAAGCCAATTGTTGTGGCCATAGAAAACCATTGATTGGGACTTGTGCTATTTAATAGCTAACTACTGTCTCCATAGACGATCAGACTTGAAGATATAGTGATATTTAAACTTCAGTTCATCTTAAACTTAACCTTAAATAGGCATAATAAAAAATGTACATAAGTTGCGAAATTTCGGTTTCGAAATTTGTGTTCCACTGGTTGTTTATTTTAATTGACGTAAGACGCTGAACTCTGCACATGCATTTTTATCACTATTCTTCCATGTGCGACATTAAAATGTTATAGAAAAGACCAAATTGTCTGACGATTGCAGCCACTCGGTATCAGACAGAGCAATAAGCATGTATAATTAAGAATAATATAATTAATTGTCATCTAAATTAATCAAGTTCGATAAGAAAGAATCTAGAAACTAAGTATGTGCACTGCATCCACTTTAGCATATTGACATTTATGAAAACATGTGCGACCATCGTCGCATCAAACAAATGAGAAATAAAGTGTTATTTTAATTGAAATTCGTTTTATTATTTGTGTGATGCTATATGTTTAATTATAAGTACATATTTTTAAAAACTCTACGCCAAGTGTGAGATTTGAGCTTTACAAATCCGATTTCAGGACACAAGCTTTGTTCCAGGACAGTCACCTCCGATTTATTCATGTGTGTGTTTGTGTTTGTCGCTTGCTTTCGGTACAGTATCTAGTGCTTGTTTGCGGACTGTTGCCATAAATAGAAGACTCACTCTATGCTATAATAAGATTTCACTGCTGTTGGTAACGCTGAGGTTTTACTTGGTTTGTCTTTAAATAAGGACATATATTATGTACTCGTTCCGGAAGTCCTTGATGGGAGCGATTTCCAAGCGGGAAGCAAATAGTCATTGTATTTATATTTGAAAGCTATAGACATCCATTAACGTTTATCTTTCTTTAAATTGATACAAATATTTATCATGGTTATTTCTATATTGGTTTAAAACAATTAATGATCGTCTTTTGTTGGTGCTTTTGTCTGGTTCCTTTGCATTGGATTGTATTCATTTCCGCTGTATTAAGATTGAGTTTTTACGTCTATACAACCTCTACCAACCCCATTGCAAAATTTGGAAAATGACCGTTCTAAGACGGCAACTAAAGTTGTATTCATTTCTGTTACTGTTAGACCTGTGATTGCGTCGTGTGTTCGATTGCTAGGTAATATGAATCTAGGTATTTGTCATATATCAAGGTCATCGTAATGATGATTATACTCTATGTCTCTCCTTCTGATGAAAATAGAGTTTCACTTGTTTATGGTTGTTGTGTTGCTGTTACAGTTCGTGGACGCTATGCAACGAACTATAATAAATGCAATAAATTAGTAATAACATGATATTTGTTTCCTTCTAGAAATTCCACATAATTTTAAAAGTAAAGCAGACGACTGTACTTGTGTAAACACAGCACTTGTATTGCTAAATGCAATGGAGTACTCTCCCTTTGATGCGACATCACTGGAACTAAGTCACCGATGCAAAGTAACGATATTACAGTGTTAATGACACTAGCATCTCTTGCATGGCAAAGCAATATGCAAATTAACGCATTTGACATGGGGTTTACGGGAATTAATTAATTCTTTGAAGGAAAATCGTTTATATTGCCTTGTTTGCAAGGGTTCAGAGATGATGTTAATTGTTTTTATGTCACCAAAATGAGGTCACTGGAAGATAGTTTTGCACAGTTTTGCATAAATCTGCAATTTTATAAATCAATGAATTATGCGGCAACTTGAAAAAAAGCAACGTATAACCAGTCTAACAGCGAATGTACCTACCAGAGCTATGCATATATTAATTATAAATGTATCTACCATCAGATAACGAATGAGATAACGACGAATGTGAACACTAAGTGATTTAAATAAAATGTTACTCTATTAAAGATTGATCCGTGTGCATACAGTGAGTGGTGTATTTTATACATTATATAAGCAATCCTCGTCATGTCACAAAATATAACGATACTATCATAACTCCAAATTATTCAATCGTTTCGCGTTTGTAACGCTTCATAATTTTCAGGTTTTTTTAATCGTCAAAAAATGCCTATAATGGATATTTTAGAGCTTGGTAAATTTTCAGTATTACTGTTTCCTCGAAAATATCATAACTAAAACGAAAATGTGCAAATCTGAAACAATTTTATTCAATTTTGTCAATTTACCAAAACGTGAAAAGGTTCCTTTAAATTAGGGAGGCTATTGGTTGCCAAAAATCCAGTCATGCTGATCCGTGTTAAACATATTGTTTCCGTTTGAAATACATATGTGTTTCTTCTTTTGTAAACTCAAAAGGTGTATTTTGAAAACGAGGTTTGTTCATGTAACAATGTACACTCGTTTTTATATAAAATAAGATGCACGTTATTAAACTATTAAATAAATATTAGTTCTACCAGAGAGACAATTCCGAGTGTTCATCCTGACGTTCAGGATATACAATATTCATGTGTACGCCTACAATAGAACGCTGCCGAAACTGCCTTTACACGCGCATCTTTGCACTTTCCGATCATCATGATTCGGGTATGTAAAGTCTAGCTTCACAAGTTTTGAAATAATAGAT